>JAPHCH010000055.1:0-119428 GCA_030772445.1 Cladosporium sp. MBC 237
CCCCCCCCCCCCCCCCCCCTTCCTAACAACCCTTCCTCGCCCGCCTCTCCGGCGCCTTACAGCACGCCACACAAACGCACGAGATTTTACAAGCCAGTGAGGAAATTCTCAAGCTCATCCGTAAGACCTACGAAAGTCTTGAGGAGATTTACAAGTTGGAGAAGGAGAGGTTTGCGAGCGCTGAGAAGCACTTGCCGTTTTTGATTAATCAGGAGCATGCGTCTGTTCTGGTGCAGTATGAGAGGACTTTGGCGGGGTTGAGGGACATGTTGGAGGCTGTGGAGGGGTGGGTAGGTGAGGTTCGTCGTGAGGTTGGTTGAGTGTTGCGTGCGCTTGGTGGATTGATCAATGAGAGACTAGGCTCTTTTGTAAAATGTATGCTGCATATTGTCATGCTAGACTGCCTTCTTCGAGGAGGTCGCACCGACGGACTGTTTCCAACTGCTGAGCATCTCGGGCCTTCGCCCACCATTGACTCATCCGATCAGACGCTAGCGGGTGTCTGCATGATGCGAAATATTTTAGCACTCCCGCTGCGTTCAGTTGGCTATAGATAGCGTAAGTGGAAAATGCACTGGGGTGTGTCCAAGGTCCTCTTCTTGGAACATGGACTCCAGGATTGTACGCCTTAGGGTTAGGGTTGGTGTTTCCCAGTAATCTAGCAATCTAGCAATCTTGATAGTCTCGAGATCGGGGTCAAAGAAGTGTTTTTGTTGCCACTGTTGCATTTCTTATTTGTAATTGACTACCAGAAGCATACAAAGTACCTAAGAAGCACTTAACAATTTTTAACCCGTACCTGGATGGCTGCACCTCACTCCTCGATCGACTTTATTTAGCCTCGGCCCCAGGTTTGCTGCCCCAGATTCCAAGAGTCGCATACCGGCGGGCTACTGGGGAGTCGGCTACAGGCGGTCGATACCCTCTTACCGACCAACGATCAAAACACACTCCTCGCAGCCATTGTTGCACGAAATGTGATTTCGTCAAACCACCGCACAGCCAGCATGGCATCCAAGCAGATTCTCAGGCCATTGCACAGGGCGATAGCCCAGAGAGCACGCCCAAACGCCAACATATGCCTGCAACACCAGCGACGATGGCAGTCGAAGGTCTCACAGCGACCGGGATCTGATCGGTATGATAGCACGTTGTTCGTAAGAAGATACCGTCTACTTGTCTAACACGACATCAGTGTTCACTTCCCTGGAGCGGTCAACAGTAAATTCACCACCAATCTCTCCTTCTCGCGCGCAACCGAAGATGATGCCATGCCCACCTACCGCGTGCTCGACCAGGACGGCAACGTCGTCGACAAAGCAGCCCACAGCCCCGACATCTCAGACGAAGAAGCCATCAGACTCTACAAAGACATGGTGACCGTGTCGGTCATGGACGTGATCATGTTCGACGCGCAGCGTCAAGGTCGCGTCAGCTTCTATATGGTCAGCGCTGGCGAGGAAGGCATAGCTGTAGGATCCGCTTCGGCTTTGAGCGCAGAAGATCCGATTTTCGCGCAGTATCGCGAGACTGGCATTTTTCAGCATCGCGGCTTTACGATGGATGATTTTATGGCTCAGTTATTCGCTACGAAGAACGATCCGGGCAAGGGGAGAAACATGCCCGTTCACTACGGCTCCACCAAGTATAAGGTGCATACTATCTCCTCACCACTGGCAACGCAAATCCCCCAGGCAAGCGGCGCTGCATATGCAGTCAAGACTCAAGACCGTTTAGACCCCACAGCAAAGCCGCGAGTGGTGGCCTGCTATTTCGGCGAAGGTGCAGCTAGTGAGGGAGACTTCCACGCTGGACTAAACATCGCAGCAACAAGGTCATGTCCGATCTTATTCATCTGCAGAAACAACGGATATGCAATCAGCACACCCACGCTGGAACAGTACCGAGGCGATGGCATTGCAAGTCGAGGCGTGGGTTACGGCATCGACACCATCCGAGTCGACGGCAACGATATCCTAGCCGTCCGCGAAGCCACCAAGCGCGCAAGAGAACTCGCGCTCTCAGATGGAGGCAAACCCGTCTTGATCGAAGCCATGTCCTATCGCGTATCACACCACAGCACTTCAGACGACAGCTTCGCATACCGAGCAAAAGTCGAAGTCGAAGACTGGAAGCGACGAGACAACCCCATCACGCGACTACGCAAGTGGATGGAGGGCAAAGGGATTTGGAACGAGGAGAAAGAGAAAGAGCTCCGTAGCGATGCTCGCAAGAGCGTTTTGGATGCATACCGCAAGGCTGAGAAGGAGAAGCGCCCGCCTCTCAGCGCGATGATGGAGGATGTGTATGAGGAATTGACGGTTGAGCAGCGAGAGCAGTCGGAGAAACTGAGTGAGATTATCGAGAGGTACCCGAATGAGTATGATGTTACGGCGTTTGAGGGTGGGCTTGACAGCTTGAAGGCTCTAAAACGATAGATTCGACAGAACGCTTGAAATGAATTGGATGAAACAAGAATTGCATGCGATTGAAGTGTTTTTTTCCCCAGAATAATCGTGGCTTGCTATTATTCTTCCCATGGCAGGCAATCTATTTAGACATATAACATTTGACGATACTAGCGTCAAGATGTCCAATCGCAGCCAGATCCGCGATCTCCAAAATCCCGTCTGCACGCGATCGCGCGCCAGAGAAGCCAAATTTCCCAAGTGTGGGAAAAACTCCAGACTCAACTCCCTCAACACGCCTCTGGCCTAACTGTCAATGGTAAAGGTTGCTCCAGCTTTGCTACGCCGCTGATCTAAGCACCATGCCCGGTCCTCGCTGCCAACATCCACAAGTGGTGTAGGGCTGGCCTGCAACTGTTGCTCGCGAAAATCCTCCCCCATCTATGACGGCTTCATTCGCACGCGCGGATCGATAGCTCTGCACGCGTGTTCTGCCCACCCCCAAAGTATGTGACGGCAGTCTATACTGTCAGCCTTTAATGCATGATCTGACAACTGTACTCTTCCAATCATTATTAATAATTCCCCCTACTATCTACTAGTATCGGAATCCTCCGCGATCGGGGTCAAAGAGCAGATGGCGCCATACGCGGGCCGCTGAGTTCTTCGATAGTGCTGGCCAGATAACTACATGGATATCGTCACACTTCGGTGAACACTGTTGATGCACTTTGTGAGATAACATTCGCCTTTCTCTCTACAGCTGTTATCAATTCTCCACTACTACCGCTGCTGGATACACCATCTACTACGGGATACACTGGAAAATAAAATATAAAATGTTAGACTATACATCTCATCAAAAGCGGCTCAGTCCGGAATCCGCAGACAGCGAACACCAAAACATGCACAGAGACGAAGCACCACGACCAACCAAAAGAAGACGAACAGCCACCCCAGAAGGAGACCTCTTAACACCACCACAACAAGACGAAGACCCTCTCAGCACAACAAACACCCCAGACACATCAAGCGACGACGACGACGAGGACCTCCTAGGCCATGCAACCCACGTCCTCGCCACAGAAGCCGCCGCCCTGGCCTCCATCACAACCCTCTACCGATCAAATCCAAGTGCCAAACAAAACTTCTCCTTAGCCGTCAAAAGCATCACCCGCAGCCAACGGGCCCGCGGCAAACTCGTCGTCACGGGCGTGGGGAAATCAGCCTACATTGGGCAAAAACTAGTGGCGACGTGCAAATCTCTGGGCGTCGCGGCGAGTTTCATGCACGCGTGCGAAGCCGCCCATGGAGATTTGGGAGACATTCGAGACGTAAGTACTTAGCTTCCTGAAATCCCCAAAAACCCACCCTTAAAACCACAAAACTAACCTCCCGGCAGAACGACACCCTCCTCTTCATCTCCTACAGCGGCAAAACGCCCGAACTCCTCAACCTCCTCCCACACCTCCCGCCCACCCTCCCCCTCCTCGCGCTCTCCTCCCACCTCACCCCCTCAGCCTGCCCTCTCCTCCTCAACCGCCCCCTCGAAACCGGCATCTTGCTCCCCGCCCCCATCCCTGCGAGCGAAGAGTCTACATTCGGCGTCAGCGCGCCCACGACTTCCACGACTGTCGCGCTGGCCGTGTCGGACATGCTTGCGCTGACGGTGGCGGAGCAATTGCACCGCGGCGGGAAGGGGAAGAGGGAGGTTTTTAGGCGGAATCATCCGGGAGGCGCGATTGGGATGGGTCAGAGGGAGTTGGAGGTGGTGAAGAAGGCGGAGGTTAGGGTTGAGAGGTTGGAGTTGCCGAGTCCGAGTATTAGTGCTAGTGATGAGGGGTGATTGATGGGTGGGAGTGTTGGGGTTGGAATGATTGAGAAGGGTGGTGATTGATTTTTGGACTGAATGCGTAATGACTTCTTTTGATTTTTTCGATGATTATGTAGATAGAATGGGATACGGGCATTTTCTTCTCCCACGAAACACATGTTTTTCGCTACACACGGGATTTGGCGTTGTACATGCTCATGAGACATGGGCGCAAGAGAGAAGAACAAAAGAGAAAATGGTTTGATTTAAGCGCCGGACGTCAAAGCCCTAGGGCGATTCTCCTCCAGCAGTTGTCGAGGTCTTCGCAAAGCAAAGCGAAATTTGGATCTTCGAGTTTGGAAACCATAAACTCATCAAGGATTGCCTGTCGGTCTTCTTGGCTTTGCGATGCGTACTCGGCGAGTAACGTGGCGTCTGAAGTGTCTTTGGGAGCACGCATGGCTGTGGCAGCATTTGATGGCGGCTCGTTCTCAACTCCCTGAGGTTGCTGTTTGAGGAGTGATCCTCCTATGTTGCTACTTTTGTCGGGCGACGGAAGTCCGTTGTTGCCAACAGCTGCGAGAATAGCACTGCCTCCAAGCTTACTTGGAGCTGGAGAAGTGCCCGGCGGAGTCTCGAGTTCGTATGGACAATCTGCTGTGCTGTCAAGACGAGAGATCTTGTTGCTATTTGAAGAGCGATTTGCAAGTGGTTTCGTGCTGCGTAGAAGCTCTCCCAAGTCACTTGGACGACGGAATGTAGCATCTGAAGCCAATGGTCGAGTAGATGCAGATGGCTGCCTTCTTGATGTGGTGCTTGGTAACGTTGAAGTTTGGGGTCTAGCAGCGACGGTCGTTGTCATGTTCTCTGGTCCTTCATCGCCGGGATTGAAAGCTCGCTTGAGTGGTGAAGCAGTCACTGGCCGAGATCCGTGATTATTGGCAGTGGTCGTGATGTTCGACTCAGAGCATGGCCCAACGAAGGTCGAACGATTTCCTGCCTTTGTTGCAGAGGTGCTTGGTCTCGAACTTGCACTCGAATGGCTACTTGGACGCTTGAAGGGTAGCTCTCGTTTAGGCGGCATCTCGTGCTCTAATGTCTCGGGCATCTTCAAGGAAGAAGGAATTGATGGACGAATGATGTTGAATCGATCATTGGAGTACACCAAACCATCACTCGTCACGCCCCTTGTTGGATCTGGCAGCCTATGACCGGGGACATGGGAGGAAGCTTCAGAAGTTGCTAAGTCGACCGGTGCCAAAACATGAGCTGAAGCGCCAGTCGCTGGCTGAGTTGAAATAATCAGTCTCTCCTGCGGCAGATATGGGCTGTGTGGGATGGCTGTGGTCGCAAGAGGCGTTGATGCACGTGTAGCAGGTAAGGAATTGAATGGACCAGTCTCCGATGTATGGCCTTTGTCAGAGTTGCTAAGCGCTGGAATCGCCGGGGCGAGCGTATAACCTGCTTGGGAGGCCTGACGGAAATCACTCTGGCTTACCAATGGAGCAGGACAAGAGCTGGGATTCTGTCCTGAAAGATGGCCTGCCTCCAGTGTTTGCAAGCGAAACGGATTCTGCTTTGTCGTAATTTCAGATGCTGCTGGCACATTAACAGCGGGTGACGACCTTTGCATCGTCAAAGGTCTTACATCAGAGTCGGCCGTACTGGGTCGAGCACTGGGCTGGCGATTAGTACGCGGATGCTGTTGCTGGAACTCCATGCCTCGTTGCTGAAGAATGCTGACAATGCGACTGCATTCCTGAGTAGACTGCAGACGAAATTGCACACGGCGAGCCTGATTTGGACAGTTAGCTAAGTAATAGCAAGCATCAGGATCGACTGCACCACCTGGCCATCAGGAAGGCGATATCTCAATGCAAGAAACATCTCTTTGCAGATTCCAAATATGGGTAGTTGTTCGATTTCTGGAGTTGTTCCTGCATCTTGCAAGAAACGGCGGGTTTCAAGAGCCTTGTCGACTAGTCCGCTGACACGAATAGTCTCCTACATAGCGTCAGTGATTAGAACCGAGCATGTCAGTGCGCCGGAACAAGTCGTACGAGTGCTGTATTGGCCTGAATCACTTGCAAGTACACATCACCGTTCTGAATGCCGGTGTTCTCGCCTTTCAACACAAGGTAGACATTTGAAGCAACAACATGAGTCCAGGGGATAGTATTGTCCGGTCTGACGCCAGTAGCATAAGAGTATTTGGCGACATTGACACATATATCGGCCGCCATGGTTCGATGTGGCGCTCGAGGGAAGGCGTCACAGCCGTGATCTGATCCGATATTGCCAGGGGTTTGGCTACACAATGGCGGCAAGATGTTGAATCCGGCCAGCTCCACTCTATGTGTTTGAAGTACGGAATGAATCGCATTCTCGAACAACGACAAAGTGAAGTTAAAGAGCAGCAAGCTCACGAGCAACGATCGCTAGGCCCCACAGCGGCAGGAGGCATCGACGGCCCGCTCGGCCCGTGCCCTGCGCAAGGCAGGAAGTTGCGACTCCCAGAACTCCAGAGAGCCAAACGCGCGAGTGTCGCGAGAGAGTGATCGCATCCTCACATTCATTTCCCAAAGCCCTTGCAATACTCTTGCGGGAATTCCTCCATACCCCGGAACGGCGCACGTTATGCGACAGCGGCTTCGCTAAAACTCAATTTGGACGCCTGCTCATCCTGCAACCAGCCGCTGCACGCCGCGCGCAATCAATACATTAATCAATCACCATGGCACCCAAACGCGGACAGTCTATCGAGCGGACAACCGAGCATGAAGATTTCATGAAAGGGCTGCAAGAATACCACGAGAAGCGCGGGTATGTTCTCTAATCATATACAGTGGGGCGATAGCGAATAGCTGGTGCTAACGTGAACGTCGGCAGCACTCGACTCGACCTCGAACCCAAAGTCGGCATCCGTCACGTCGACCTCTTCAAACTCTACCAACGCGTTGTCAGCGAGGGCGGTTATGACTTGTGCTCCGACACCAAGGCCAAACCATTGATGTGGAGGAAGTTCGCCGAGGAGTTCATTGGCAAGAACCAATACACAGCCGCGCAAGCCTTTCAGGTGAAACAGATCTACTACAAGAACTTGGTCGCATACGAGATCACGAATCATTGGCAGAAAGAGCCTCCACCGAAGGAGATCCTGGAAGAGGTCACCGCAAAAGGAGGGAACGTTATGGGTAGGACCCTTGAGAACTTTTCAAAGCCTCCAACAAGAGAAGAAAAGATGGCCGAGGCTGCAGAAAGTGACACGAGTCCTGGACAGACAACCCCCAAAGAGGAAAAGGCAGAGCTTGCCGAGGATCCTGGAAGCGCAGCCGGGCGCTCAAGTAGAGGTCTGCGACATCAACCACCCCAGCGGGTGCTCTTCCAACCCGACCTTACGGCTTCACGTCAAACGCGGGGCCAGTCAAACACTGTCCAGGCGTCCCCTACTCCCGGAGCAACCATGAACGGCATAATGAACGCGGGCTCGCTGACGAACGGCGCGACGTCAACTCTTGCTTCATACGAGCCGTCACAATCGTACCCGCTTACCCTCAAGCCTGTGGTCACTCCCTCAAATAACCCCGAATACTACCACAACGAAAGGAAACGCAAAGCTGAAGCTCACGCCGGACCCTTGGCTCGCAAGTACAGAAACATCATGCTACCTGGCACCGGCTTCATTGGACCGAATATCTATGTTCGTGCACAGATGGCGCTTCAATCCGGTATCCCAGAAGAGGAGGAGTATGCACTACACCACCTTGTCAAGATCAGTCATGAACGTGGTGACAAGTATAAGTTCATCCAGTTCCCTGGACTAGCCGATGCACTCGTACAAAAGGTGTTGGAGGTCAGCAGCCTGTTTTACGATATCAAGTGGGACATTAACTTTGACGATGACACCTTCCCAATGGATGATGAAACTCTCAACGGCCTCTCTGGGACCTCGAATATTGCTGCAAAGCTCAAGGCACGCCCATGTCTTGTCACAAACGACACAGTGGAAGACGCAAACTTCCTCAGCGAACTGAATCGCATCCTCGAAGCAGCCCTTGCGATTCGCAACATGTCCATGCTGGAGGACAACGCAAAGTATGTCGCTTCTATGCCTCTGGTTCAGGACATGATTACTGTAATCCTCAATTTGCCGGATCATCCGTCCACTATTGAGCTTCGCCACTACTCCCTCGAGATTGCTGAGCAAGTCTTACGGCACTGCGATGTCAATACCCAAGACGATCTGTACTCAAGCCTCATTGCTCAGCTGAAAAGCTCAGATCGCGGCACACTTGTCACCGCGTTAAGGACGGTCGCCCGTCTCGGCATGACGCTCCCACCTCCGAAGCGACTGGAAGACATCCCGCCAGCTACCCTTCGTAACATACAAACTTGGCTTCTAGTTGAGGACGAAGAGCTCCGCAGTGCTTGTCTGGACTTCCTCATGCAATACACATCATTTTCTGACAATGTGGACAACCTTCTGCAACAAATCGACCCTGAAAACCTGGCGCGACAGCTGACACGCCTCTTACTCTTTGATGCTAAGGAGCAGAAGCAGGAAGTCAAGACAGAAGCCAAAGAGGACGACACCACTATTCCTCCGGTACCCCGACTTTCGCGGAGTGTCGTCGAACCATTACTGAAACTCGACGAGCCTGAACGCTCATCCGAGTGGCTTCGCATGTGTTTTATGCCGGACGTAAAGTCAGAGATGACTCAGATCAGCCTTTGGCAGGCATATCAAGGCACTTTTGCTCAATTCAGTGCAACCCACCCGCACCTCATCGCTGGCGAGTTCATCAAAAATGTCTCTGCTGTCTTCACTGGCGCCACCGCACAAGTCGCACACGGAAACAAGTACGTCATCAGAGGTATTCGAGCGCGCAAGATTCCCGTGGAGACCGGCATGAGCCCCGGCAGCAAAGCAACAGACAAGGGCAAAGAACTGCTTCGATGCTGCTGGAAGACCTCTATTTCGATCGAGGGTCAGCGAGACCCCATCACTGGTGTTCTCACTGCTCCCACCAAGCGAGAAGTTCCTTGTGGAGAGTGGTTCCGTGATTCTGAGAGCATGCTGAAACACATCTGTGCTCAACATTTGCACCTTGCACCAAAGAAAAAGGCATCACCCGTTCCGGACACTGACGAGATGGACATTGATTCGAAACCTTTGCCGAATGGACTGACCAACGGCGCCAGCGGCGACACGACCCTGGCCGATGGTTTCGACTTTACAGCCGGCGATTCTCAAACCCACCATTGCCGATGGGCAGACTGCACACGAACATCAGACGACTACCGCCTCGATGGCCATGGATCAGCCACGGCCATGCTCGCACGCCACATCCAAACGCACCTTCCGTCGCTCATCGTCAACAAGCATAACGTCAAGCCATCGGACCGAGCCGTCGAGGAGCTCACTGTGAAGAGACATTTGGTTTCTACTCTCCAAGACGAGACTGGTGATGCCGCCGGACTTCCTCTTGGAGCTGCTCTTGTTTTGCGCAACATCGCGCGTTTCATGCCAAAGAGCCTGTCCAACTCCAAGGACAGCGTAAGAGCAGCCTTGGGTGGAGAAACTGAGAAGAGCGCGGACGGTCTTGACGACGCGGGTATGATTGGACTTTTCTTCAATGAAGAAGTTAGGCGTGGCCTGTTTGATGCTCTAAGCCATAACAAAACTCTCAAGGACTATGTCGGTGTGATCCTGAGGAACGTTCGCATGAGCTTTGGTTGAGCGGCGCCGTGGAGGAGGTTGGGGTGTATGATTAGACGTGCTCACATGAGTGAGATGCTCGGCAGAAGTTTGATACCAATATTCATTATTGACAGTTAATTCTTTCGTGGACCAGCTTAATTTGCGCTACAGTATCCATATGGAAATGCTTTCAAGGCATGAGCTTCACCACAAAGCCGTCTTTGGCTCAATCTATGCTGAAGGTTCACGGGACAAGTGGCTCGGCGGCTACCCGTGGGCCCTACCGTGATGTAAGTCCCGTTAAGTGGTAAGTGAAGTGCCTCACTCGGAGAAACAATAAAATCAGGCGATGAATCCTACGGCGCAGCGGACTGGCCGATGTTACACAACAGCTTGGGGGCCCCATTGGCGGATCACAGCCTTGGTGCAGCCACAGGCCCTTACGATAACCTGAGCCCCGAACAGCAGCCTAACGACCGAAAATCAGGCTGAGATCAAGATAACTTCGTCTCTCCAGTCCGCAACACCACACGCAAAACACGACACGGCACGGCAACAATGCTATGACTTTCACGTATACATGACCTTCCGATTTCACGTATACACGACCTTCTGACTACTCACCGACCTCGCATGACCCAGCTCCATCATGGGAAACAACCTCAGCTCCTTACTTGGCGTACTCGACGAGAGAACTCGACGTGGCCACGAATACTCGGGAAATACAATCAGCGGCCAAGCCAGAGTTCAGAATGGCGACACATATCGGATCCAGAATTACTACTCTCGTCACGTTCCTTCGCCCGACTCCCTAATCCGTGGGTCTCGTGCCGATTTGAATTTTGAAGAAGCTGGATGGTCGCGAAAACGCAAGCGAGTTTCAGAAGATGATGATGAAGGGGAGACGCTTGGTAGAGAGGGGTGCACTCAGCTGGATAGGGCTGTTGCTCATCTAGGTGAACTTGCCATGAGTCTGAAAGATCAGAAGAAAGACGGAGATGCTCAGAGGATTCTACAGTGGATAAGGTTATTACTGGTTGCTCTTGAGGATGGAGTTGCGATGTCTCTAGGTCAGCACACGGAAGACGAGCTTGCGACTCTGCAAAAAGGTCTGCTTCGTGCTGACCGTGTCATGGTCAACTCAACACCGCTTGCTCGTCGCAAGGCTTTCTCGCAGGTGATAGAGACTACCCGGAAACGAAGTGTTGTGAAACTCGGCAAATGGCAAATCTGCCTCGACACGCTTACATGCAAATCGCTGGATGGAGAGCATCGCAATGTGATCGACTCTTACTCGTCACTGCGCCTAGATGCCTTGTCACCGGCGTCAGCGGAAACGCATTCTATTGCAGCATTCTTCGGCGAAACGGTGGACTACAACCAAAGGATTGCAATGCACCCAACTATTCTAGCGTACAGAGTCGTTGACGACGATTCAGAGATTTTTGAGTTTATCAAACATGACGACCTGCAAGGCCTCAAAGGCCTACTCGCCGAACAAAGGGCGACTGTTAGAGATTGTGACCAGTTAGGGCGGTCACTTCTGAATGTAAGCGTTTTTGGCGATCTTAATACCACGCACCACGCACTGACGTGCATAGTACGCCAGCTATTACTGCAGCCCAGAATGTTGCAAGTTTTTGGTCGGCATTGGGGCTGATGTTGACCGGATTGAACGTGGGGTCGTTCAGTAAGTATTTCTACCATAAATCACAAGACCGATGACTTTGCTTTTCTACTCGATCGCTGACACAACGCGATGGCTCGCTCTAGAAAGACAGAACACTGGACGCCCCTTTCTGCAGTGGTCACTCAAGCGATGAGCTACAAGATGCAAAATTACGCAGAACGCGCGGTGTCATGCACAAGAGTTTTGATTGAAGCTGGAGCCGATTCGAACGTGCATGAGACGGATGACCTTCAAGATGTGACTTCTGCAATAAGTCAAGCGATCGTCTATGCAGCTTACTTGGACTCCGACGACTCTTACATCTACCATGATTTAGAGGTTAGTATTTACATATCATGCAAAAGAAAAAACTGCTGAGTGATCCAGGGATACCTAGACCTTTTGCTAAAAGGCGCTTTCGACGATCTCAGAACCCTGATATTGGAAGATGGCAGTCTATGGCAGCAAGCATGTATAGAGGCAACACCTGCAGTGTTACGGAAGCTGTTGGGCTCAGGCTGTGATGGCGCTGCAAAGAAAAGCGGCCGGCGAGAAAGTAACGTCGACCGCGAAATCGGCTGGAACAGCCTCTTCTTCGTTGTCCTAGAGTCTGGTAGGCCCTGGAGTTCGAATGCGTTTGAGTCGATTCAAATCCTTCTAGACGCCTCAGCCGATCCATTCATACGAGACGAGGCTGGCCTGACTTTGTTCGATCACGTCGAAATTCGCGAAGATGAACTGGGAAGCTACGCCCGAGACCTATGGTACTGTGCTCTTCAGCGGGCTGGCATCGATGCCAGTGGCTATTTGGAGATGTATCCTAGGAAAGCAAAGTACAATATGTCCTATAGGCCTCAGCACTACCGTGCCATGTGCTACTTGGACCACTGGGACGATAAGGATCTGGATCGTCAAGTGCAACAAATACTTTCGGATCATCCGTGGTCAGAGGAGGAGGCCGAAGCACTGAACTCCATAGCTTGTGAGATCGCCGCGAATAAGAGGCAATTTGAAGAAGCCAACAGAAGGAAAGACAAATGGTTTAAAGAGACTTATGAGAATGGAGGACTCGGCGTCCACAATTCCCGTAGCCACGTATGGCAGCTTTGGCTCGAGCATAGAGCAAGAAGACTCGAATGGGACGATTACAGATATGGGTCGGAGATGTGGCTTCAACACCGGACTTTGGAGGAGTACATGGCCTTGGATCGAGAGTGGGAGGAGGAAGGCATTGCTTGGGTGGAGGAGCACAGAAAAGAACAAAGTAGGAGGATCATGGGAGTCGACTTTTGACGGCTAAGGCGATCTGAGTGTAAAGTCGGTCTGCCAACATGGTACTGCTACTTGAGAGCGATGTGTCGTTGATTCGTTTTTCATGAGGTGAATTGTTTTCGCGAAAAAATCGGAAGTCTGTAGAGCTCTTGACTGTTAGCACATATTCACATATACCATGATGAATAATGACACTGTCGCATAGCGGAGACTCTTCCTCATCTTCGTGGAATTTCTGTTGTCTTGGATGTTGTGAAGAGGCCAAGGCAAACATGTGGACAAACAGACCAACA
Organism: Cladosporium sp. MBC 237; assembly: GCA_030772445.1. Lineage (NCBI taxonomy): Eukaryota > Fungi > Ascomycota > Dothideomycetes > Cladosporiales > Cladosporiaceae > Cladosporium > Cladosporium sp. MBC 237. The sequence goes on from JAPHCH010000055.1 coordinate 13,157, forward strand.
GTGGCGTTTCCCTCGCGTGGCTTTGCGATGACCGCATTGCAAGCGGGCAGTGCAACCAGCCGACTTGGGCACTTGACCTTCGGGTGGTAAAGCTCCAGGCTGCAGCAAACCAAACTCTCTCACACACCTAACTCGTCCTCCTCCTCTTGCTGTCTGCTGTCAAGAAGGAAGCCATAACATGTTTCGCACACAGCAGAACCCCATGGAGGAAGCCGTCGGTACGCCACATCACCATCTCTACCCTCCCCGGTAAACACACGTCGCTAACCACGCTCCACCCTCAGTCAAAGCAACCGCCGATGATCTCGTCAACGAGGACTGGTCGCTGATATTAGACGTGTGCGACCGCGTCGCCGCCGCACCCTCAGGTCCTGCGCAGGCAGTCTCATCCCTTATCAAGCGTCTCGCCCACCGAAACGCCAATGTCCAACTCTACGCCCTCGAGCTCGCGAATGCGCTGAGCCAGAACTGCGGTCCCGAACTGCATAGAGAACTTGCCTCGAAAGCGTTTACAGACGCACTGCTGCGCCTTGCAGCAGACCGCAATACTCATGGCCAGGTCAAGCAGAAGGTTCTGGAGAGGATGGGTTCGTGGTCGGAGATGTTCAAGGGTAGTCACGAGCTAGGTATCATGGACCAAGCATATCACAAGTTACGGCAATCGCAGCCAGGGCTCATGCCGCCGAGCAAACCGGGGAAGAGTGCGATCAGTTCGGAAGATCGTAGGAAGGAAGATGAGGAATTGCAGATGGCTCTAGCGCTCAGTGTCCAGGACTCCAAGACCGGTGCTGCACCTGCGCAGGCGAACGGATCGGTAGGAGATGATAGCGAACCCCAACCCGCGCAAGCAGGACCTGGCGCTCCGGCGTCTGCTCCTGGAACGACTGCTGCGACTGTGAGCCGTGTCAGGGCACTCTATGACTTTACACCTTCGGAGCCTGGAGAGCTAGCGTTCAAGAAGAACGACATTATTGCGGTGTTGGAAAGTGTCTACAAAGATTGGTGGAAGGGTAGTCTGCGAGGACAAACCGGTATTTTCCCGTTGAACTACGTGGAGAAACTGCAGGATGCGACTAAGGAAGAGCTCGAGCGTGATGCTCAGATGGAGGCTGAAGTCTTTGGCGAGGTGCGCAGTGTTGAGAAGCTGCTTGCTCTTCTTAGTGTTGAGGGTGGAAGTGGACGACGAGGCGAGCGTGAAGAAGACGAGATTGCAGAGTTGTACCAGCGTACTCTCAGCATCCGACCAAAGCTGGTGGAGTTGATTGGGAAGTACTCACAGAAGAAGGGTATGTTCAAACCCATGCAGCCTGAACGTCTGTCAATCATACTAACAAAACAACAGACGACTTCACTCAGCTGAATGAGAAATTCATCAAAGCCAGACGAGACTACGAGGCACTTCTCGAGTCTTCCATGTCCCAGCCGCAACAATACCAACAATACCCCGTGCGACACCACCAGTCATCATATCAACTCCCGCAACAGCAACAACCCTACGGCGGCCAAGTACCACCAGCCGGCTACCCACCCCAAGGACCACCTTCAGCCGGATACCAACCCTACTCGGCCCCGAACGCCTCCCAACCCCAAGACCCGCAACGCTACTTCTCCCCCGGCCCAGCAAACGACCAACCCACCCAACCCAACCCGGGCTACAGCAGCCCCTACCCCTCCAACACCGCGCCCTCCAACGGCCCAGCACCCTTCCACTTCATCCCCGGCGGCGTCCAACCTCAAGACCAATCCCAACCCCCACCCCCCGCCACCACCGTAGGCCGCAAACCCACCCCCCAACAAGCCGCCTCCGACCCCTACTCCACCCCCACCTTTCCCCCACCCACCAACCCAGCCAACCCAGGAGGCTTCCAAGGCCAAATTCGCCCCAACAGCATCCACACACTGAACTCGGGCAACCCGCAAGAACTCGCCGGCGGCGGCTACGAATCCCCCATCGACAACCGTCACTCCACCGCCGGCGTGCCTGGTGGCTATGATCCTTACTCCCAGCCTCCACCGCAGCAGAGGCCAGACCTAAACCATCAAATGCAGGGCTTGGCTCTTGAAAGCCCAAGTAGTGTTTACTCCCCTCAACATCCCCCAATGCCGGAGGGTGCTGCTCCGCCTCCTCCACAGCAGCAGGCGCCGCCGGTGCAGGGTGGGTATCAGGCTTATCAGCCTTATCAGGCGCCGCCTCCTCAAGGCCAGCAGGGTACGGCGGGGGGTGATCCTGGTGATTATTATAGATAGTGACCTAGTTAGGGGGAGTGTTGGTTGTTATGGTTGGAGGTCAGGAGTGTAAGGTAGTGTAAATATGTTAGGTAGTTTGCACGCATGCATGCATACCGGCAATGGCAGTATTATTACAGTATACCTCATATTCATGGATATGCTTTTGTCTACCTATCTACCTACCTAGGTGGTTTGATTCTTTTTCTTTTTCTTTTCCTTGGATTGTAGCCGGCTTTTGGACATATTCGGAGGCTAGATATCACCCAGGCGTGAACGACACGCCACAAGAAAAAAGGGTCGATGTTCAGGTATTGAGTGAGTGAGGTAGACTCGTAGCATAAGGCTCTTGGTATTAATTCTATGACACTCTCACTCGCTCTCTGATCGCCATTGCCAATCGGCTCCGGGGCGTCCATGCTCTCGAAGAAGAAAATCGGCATACCGCACTGAACGAACACCAAAGTGAAGCACAGGGGGCCAGGATTTGGGGCTGGTGATCAGCGCAAATTATAACAAGCGACTCATCATTTTTCAAGATCAAAGATTCAAAGAAGTATGGGGGCAATACGGTGCGGCGGCAAAGCTGTATAGATCTTTTGCTTTCTTCCTCTCTTGCTCTTTTCTCCTGCCATTCGGTGTGAACTCTCCAAGTTGAATGGAATAAAAACATAAAAAGTCTAAAAAGAAAAAAAAGGCACCGCAGCGGCAGCGCAAGAGATCTAGTACCTTAGACTCCTTCCAACTCCGCCGCATCGGTGTCATCGTCGTCGTGCTATTCCTAGCAAGAATGCTCTTCATCACCGCCTTGCTTCGCTGCGAGAAAAAGCTCAAGCAGGGAAAATAGAAAACTCCCCTTTCAACTCTCTCGCCCTCACCCCTCACACCAATCCGCACATGCTCGCTGTATTCTCCTCTAACGGATCTTGTCTTTTTTGTTGTGGTGTGTGTGCATATAAAAGTCTCGTTTCGCAAAATTTCCTTGACATCTTTTACAAAGAGAAGAAGACAGATTGAAACAGAAAATCTATGCCTTCTGAAGGTACTGGAAAGCGAAGAAAGCGAGGGCGCCGCCGATCAGGATGATGGCGTACAGGCCGACGCCCAGGTTGGCTTGGCCGGCGGAGCCGGTGCCGGTTTGGGAGGTGGTGGTGGTTTGGGTGGATTTGGCGGGGGGGTCGTTGGCCTGGGAAGAGAGTGTTAGAGGGACGGTGGAATTGTGGGAGTGCGGTTGCGCTTTCTGGGTCTAGGCGGTGGATGCGCGGAGTTTGTTGGGTGAAATAGGGAAAGGCAAGAACTTACACCACGCTTGAGAGTACCGACAAGAAGACCCTCGAGAATCTCACGGGCCTCGTCACTGTGGCCTACGTCCTCGAAAGCCTCGGTGGAGTCCTGACCGCCGACGTCGAGGAGGACTTCCTCACCACCGGGGTGCTCGTCTACGAAGCCTGAAGTGCGCGAGAAGGGTTAGTGGGGTGCTTGTTGTTTCGCGCTTTTGTGCTGCTCGGGCTCGGTTATATGGGCTTTTTTCCCGTTTGCGTGGGGGGGTTTTGTAGGATGGGCTGAGGGCGGTGGGAGGATAGGTGGCTTGGGTGGTTTGGAGGGATGGATGAAACGTACTGGTGCAGTTGTAGACTTTGTCGTGGATGATCATGTAGAGATCTTTCTTTGGGGAGGAGTCAGTATTTGGGTATGAATTGTGGGTGAGTTGTTCATATGAGTGTTTACCTTGGAAGTGTGCTCGGACACATCGCTGAAGGTGAACTCCTGAGACATTTTGGAGGGGAGTGTGGAGAGTTGTTGATTGGGATGTGGTGAGTGAAGAGGACTAGTAGGTGCGGTGGTTATGGTGAGTGTTGAATTGCTGGTATGAAGATATGAAGATATGGGAAGACTCCGAGATGACAGCCAGCGAAATGGGCCCAGATGTATCTATGCGCTTCTCGGTCAGCAGTCGGTGATAGGCTCAACTTGTCGCGGTTTGGTGGGGGAGACGAGCGGGTATTGGCTTCGGCTGAGGCCAATATTCTGCCGACCACCTTTGCCTTGTCCGTCCTGCTTTGCCCTGGCTGGCTCAGGCTGGCTGTTTGCGTTGCTTGCTTGCTTGCTTGCTTGCACAGCTTCCTCGCTCTCTCCACGGGCAAGTCGGCATCTTTGAGCTGTTTCTGGAAGTGAACTCCGAGTGTGTGAAAGACGTCGTCTCGCTGGGTCTGTGAGGCGAGGTAACCATCCAAGGCCACCCATTTACTTGCACTATTACCCTAACAAGTAACTATCAAAGTGAGTACTGCTTTCCGCGATTGCACACGTATTGCCTAGGTTATTACCCAAGCATAATTCCTACCACCAATACTGTGCTGACGACCGCGGACACATTTCCATGTCTCGGAAAGGCAATTGACTTCGGTTGCAGACTCTCCCGTTCCCATCAAGCACAACTGCCTGCCACGCCTGCCTGCCTGCCCGTCTGCTCTTGTGCTCGCCTCTACTTTTAGCTTCGCTGCAACACGTGAGCTACTGCCCTACCAGCTGGGAGGTACTGCTGCCGCCCTGCTGCTCATCATCGCCTGCAAAAGCGATCTGTCACCTTCGCCTGTCTTTCCCTGCTTCTGCCATGCATCATCTCCCCGCCGTCCAAATAACCGCATGAGATGGAAGCGGATTGGAATGAGGTATGCTCGCTCCACTCACTACTCGCTTATCCCATCCCGTATCAACTACGCTTCCTCTACTCCTCGTCCGCCTCTTCATAAATCATCCCCGTCTCACGTCGTTGTCCAAGCTGACAATGCTGTCTGTCTCCCGTAGGCGGCGAGGATCCCTCTGCCTGGTCCCTCGCCAAATGCACCACCCACCCTTGTAACCACCTTCGCCTTTGACCCTCAGGAAGAACTGCTGTGGGCTGGCAACGAATATGTAAGTTTCTTGTCCTTTCCTTACTTCATCTAACCTCACCGGCCCCTCTCTCGTTTGGAGTTGCCTTCCTTAAGACGCGTCCTTTCACTCTCGGTCTCTCATGCTCGCTTAGGGACGCGTCACTTCATTCTACGGCTCCGAACTACAAAAGTACACATCATATCGCGGTCATGTCAGCCGTGATACTCGTTCTTCCTCCAACAATGCACCGGTAAAGCAACTTCTGTTCTGCGATCGTGGCGTTATTTCAGTATCGCTCGAGAGTGTCCACCTCTCATCCCGACGGGGCCTAACACAATGGCACATAAGTTTGCCAGATATGGAGAACCTCCGTTGTATGAGCTTCACTGGAAAGGGAACCGAAGAAATCGTCGTAGCCGGCTGCCAAAAACAGCTTTACCGCATCGATGTCGAAAAGGGCACCGTCACTGAAACACTGACCCCAACGACTCCCGTACCATACACTATGATGAAACGCGCTGGCAATTGCATTTGTGCAGCTGCCCATGACGGATCAATCTATCTACTCGATCTTCGAACTCTAGCTGTACTGCACAGCTGGAAAGCATATGCCGGATCCATCAATGACATGGACGCCAGAGGCGACTATCTGCTCACTTGTGGCTGGGCTCCCAGGCATTACCAGGGCCTGGCGCTTGAGCAACTGGTGCGAGTTTACGATCTCAAAGTGCAGAAGCCCGCTCCTCCAGTATCTTTCCCACCCGGAGCTGCTTTTGTACGCATGCATCCAAAACTGTCGACCACCTGCACTGTTCTTTCACAAGCCGGAGCCATCTACTCTATTGACATCCTCAACCCGGATGTGCCCATGATGCGCTTTGCACAAACTTTCGATGCGCAGCTTCGAGGTTTGGACGTCATGCCATCGGGCAAGGGCTTTGCAATGGCCGACAGTCATTGCCAGCTGGTCCTATGGGGATCAACTTCAAAGATGCAATTCGTCGAGTATGGCAGACAGACCGAGTTCGCCGACCCTCATTTACCGGCCAGACAGCTCGATTGGTCACCTGACACCGCATTGAACTTGATCGGAATGCCTTATTACCGCGACATGTTATTGTCTGTCTGGCCAAACAACCTTGTACATGAAGTTGGAGCGCCACCGCCGAAGATCGACCCAGCAATCCTAGCATCGCTTCAGAAATTCCAAGCTGGTGCCATATCAGGCGAAGTGGCTGTCAACCCGCGCAAGTCGAGACGCTATCAAAAAGAGGATACGCGGACAACGCAGAAAGCTCGAAGACCATTGGCGCCGCCAAAATTCCTCAGTGAAAAACCGCGCGATGAAGCACCAGAGCCTGACTCTCACCGAAGAATGAGCGAAGATGTCGCTAAAACCTTCGCGGACCTCACTGTAGGTGGCACAGCCGTGGCATCAAATATTCCCGTCTGGTACCAACCCGTCGAGATCAAATACAGCAAATTTGGCATTGAGGATTTCGATTTTGGCTACTACAATTACACCAAGTATTCCGGGCTCGAGACGCACATTGTCAACTCTTATGCGAATGCTCTGCTGCAGCTATATCGGTTTACGCCAGTCTTTCGAAATTTGGCGTTGCATCACACTGCCAGAGATTGCGGCTACGACAACTGCATGCTTTGCGAGCTTGGGTTTTTGATCGACATGCTCGAGAAAGCAAAGGGCAAGAGCTGCCAGGCGACAAACTTCTTCAAGTCTTTGAGTAAACTGTCCAGCGCGTCAGCACTGGCGGTCTTGGAAGAGCACACAGTCAACACACCCCTGACCGTCATGATCCAGAATCTCAACAGATTCCTTCTCAACACAATGGAGGAAAACAATCGACTAATAAGTGGAAGCTCAGACCAGATTCAGTATGCGTTTGGCACCACTGGATATGCCCTCAGTCAGTGTGGACATTGCAATTACGAGGCGTCGCAACCAAAAGTCTCATACTGCCATGATCTGGTTTACCCACCAAAGATGCCACCTAAGCAGTCTCCCCGCGCAATGCGGCAATACTTTTCCCAGGTACTCAAAGCATCTATCGAGAGATGCGACATACAGCGCGGTTGGTGCTCGAGGTGTCAAGGCTACAAGCCCATAACATCGCGTAGGGTCGTACACTCTGTACCTGCGGTGTTGACGTTGAACACCGCTATCCACACACCGGAAGCGAAGCAGCTGTGGGCAATGCCGGGTTTCTTGCCGAAAGAAGTGGGCATAATCGTTAAGGACGGTTTGCTTTACTGCTATGAAGGTCAAGATCTGCGCACGCATCTTCAGCGCCGAGCATTTGACATCACGGTGTATGAGCTCGTTGGTACTGTTGCCGATATTGCACCTGGTGATACCAAGAAATCACATATCGTATCCACCATCGACACCGGCATTTCCGAAACGGATGTTCGGCATCCTGAAGACTGGCATCTGTTCAATGACTTTATGGTACGCAAGATCGGACCAGAAGACGGCCTGGGGTTCGATGCCCGTTGGAAGCTTCCAGCTGTGATCACATATCAAGTCAAGTCGATGTCTCACGCGATCGACAACAGCTGGAAGTCCCAGATTGATCCACGTGCACTTTATCGCAGCGTTGCTCAACCTGGCCTCACGACCCCCGCACAGTTCCGACCGTTCTTCTCAAGCGACACTCTTCCCAGCACGGAAACTCACTGCGCAATCGACGCCGAATTTGTACGCTTGCTGCGTGAAGAAATCGACATCGGAGCTGACGGAGCTCGCACAATCACTAGACCCCACAGATCTGGTCTTGCCCGCGTATCCGTACTTCGAGGTGACGAGCCCGAACTTGGCGTACCTTTCATCGACGACTACATCTCAATCGACGACCCGATCGAAGACTACCTAACCGAATTCTCGGGTCTCCGACCCGGCGACCTGACTCTCGGCTCAAGCCGCTACGTCCTCGTCAACCTCAAAGCAGTCTACAAAAAGCTCTGGATCCTACTCAACCTAGGCTGCAAATTCATCGGCCACGGCCTGAAAAGCGACTTCCGCACAATCAACATCCACGTCCCGGAATCGCAAGTAATCGACACGCAAGAGCTCTTCTCCCTCGGCACGCGCGCCAGACGCAAGCTCTCCCTCCGCTTCCTCGCCTGGCTCCTCCTGCGCGAGGACATCCAATCGTCCGGCCCCGAAGCCGGCCACAATTCCATCGAAGACGCGGCTACTGCGTTGAAATTGTGGCGGAAATACCTTGAATTCGTCGACGCCGGTATTCTCGAGAGCATGATCGATGAAATTTGGGTCAAGGGCAAGGCGTGTGATTTCAAAGTCCCGGCCGAGAGGCATGGGAAGGCGAATGGTGGCTTGGATGTCAATGGCGGTAGTGCGCCGGGCACGCCGAAGAGACGTTTGAGCGCCGGGTCGAGGGCGGGCACGCCGGGAGGTGTTGTTGGTGGGGTTAATGGGGGGAGGGAGTTGTTTGGGAGTCCTTTGAGGTGAGGTTGGGGAGTGGATTGATTGACTTTTCTGGGGTTTGTTTGTTTATAGAGTTTAGGGTTTTTGTTTGGATGGCGAGGAGGGAGGGGAGTGGTGAGATCGGTCAGTCATTGATGTAAGCTTGATATAGCATTTTGTTTTTCACGTGTTGATAAAACTCAATTCGCTCTCTTTTTAACATTCAAGAGTTCTGCGAAATCTTTCAGACGGGAGCATATCGTGGCTGGGTGATACTTCTCTAGAATGCAAGGTGACGTCCAACCCCGCCCAACAGTCCGGTGGACGAACTACAACAAGCTACAGCTGTTAAGCGGCTTCCTTAGCGTTGCGCCTCTCACGCTTCTGCAGATAGGATCGCTGTTTGATCTCCACCAGGTTGCTCGTGCTTTGCCCTTTCCCCGTTTTTTGTTTCGACTGCTAGGAGGTAACTTGGACGACTACCATCCATCTCACTTCACACTTCAACATCTCACATCTTGCACATACCTTATCATTGACACACAATCCCCTCTTGGATAATCAGAACACAGGAAAAAGAACGCGAAACATACACACATACATGCAGCCCGAACAATGGACAAGAAGCAGCAGCAAGCTGCCCTAGCTGCGCGCCTCAGCGCGCCCAGGCGACCTTCCTCTCGCCTTTCTGTCGAGCCTTCGACTGGTACTACTAATAATAATAACTCCACCACCGCCTCGAGCCCAAGCGCCGCCGCGGCGAAATCTCCTACCACAGCAGCCTCCTCCAAAACCGCCTCCTCCACCGCAAGACCTAGCACGCCTGCGAAAGCCAACGCACCCGCGCCTGGTAGGAGGACTAGTATTACGCCTGCCAGACCGGGGAGTAGTGCGACGACTGCTAGAGCTGGTAGCACAACGACTCCTGCGAGACCTGGCAGCACAACTCCCGCCAGACCTCCCAGTTCGGCCACCAGATCCTCAACGTCCGCTGCGTCCGGCAGATCTCCCACCTCTCCAGCCTCAAAATCGAGCCCCAAATCCACCTCCCAAGTCGCGTCGATCAAAGAGTCCCACGAAGCAGAAATCCAAGAGCTCAAAGCAGCCCACACGGCCGAGCTCGAGCGCGTGCGCCAGGAATCCCAAAACCACCAGCGCCGCACTTCGCAGCTCGATTCCGTTGAGGAGAAAATCGCGACCGTGCAAGCGGCGCTGCAGGCTAGTCGATCGCAGTCTTCCGAGACAGAAGAGCAGATGAAAGCGCAGATTGAGGAGAAGGAAGCCGACCGCCTGGAATTGGGCAGGGTTGTCAAGGAGCTGCAGGAGGAGATTGACAGGTGTCAGTTGAAACTTGACAAGGAGGCGAAGGCTCAGGCGGAGGAGAAGAGGATTGCCCAAGCTGCTGCTGCGGACTTGGGAGCGAAACTTGAAGAGGCTGAGAAGGAGATCCAGGCTAGGAGTGAGGAAATCGAGACTCTGAAGGGTGATCTTGCGGATTCGCAGAATGTGAGGGAAGAGTTGGAGAAATTGCAGCGGGAGCTTGAAGAGCAGAAAGCCGCTTCTCAAGCTCGCGATGAGGAAATCTCACAACTCAAAGAATCCGCCGCCGCGGACGCTGAGAAGGCCGCGGAACACATCGAGTTGCAGAAGGAACTCGAAAAGCAACGCCGCGTGGCCCAGACCCGCTACGACGAGCTCCGCATCATCAAAGACGCCAATCATGTCTTGCAGAAAGAAATCAAAGACGTCCGGGCCGCCAATGGCATTCCGGAGATCGAGACGCCCATGACGGAGACTTCGGAGCGGGAACTTGGAGCCAACCCCGCGACCGAGGACGAGACCATCGAACCTCAAGGCGATGCGCTGAAACTTTTGGGCCTGCAGCTTGAGCATCAGAAGCGCGAGGCGGATGGGCTCAGGGATGTTGTTGCTGAACTGCAGGAGCTTGCGAAGTCTTATGAGCAGAAAATCAGTGATGAGCAGGGGCGGAGTGCAGAGCAGGGGAAGGAGTTGGAGGGGGTCAGGAAAGAGCTTGAAGAGCAAAGAGAGGCAAATTCTAGCGCTGGAAGTGAGAGTGCGGGATTGAAAGAGAAGGTTGAAGGGTTGGAGAAAGAGTTGCAGCTGGCGAGCGAGCAGAAGGAGGAGCTTGAGAAGGTTAAGAAGGAGGTGGGGGAGCTGCGGGAGTCGAGTTCCACTTCTGAGGATGACCGTGCTGGCTTGCAGAAGCAGATTGAAGAGCTCAAGGGTGAGCTGCAGCAGGCGACTGAGCAAAACAAGGAACTCGACCAGGTGAAGGAAGAGTTGGGAGAGCTGCGAGAGTCAAAGACTAGCTCTGAGGGTGATCGTGCTGAGCTGCAGAAGAAGGTCGAGGGCCTAGAGCTGGAGCTTCAAGAAGCGACTGAGAAATCCAAGGAGCTCGAGCAGATGAAAAAGGACTTGGAGGAGCAGCGATCATCGAATGCCACTTCTGAAGATGATCGTGCTGGCCTGCAGAAGAAGGTCGAGGATCTGGAACAGAAGCTGCAACAAGCGACGGACTCGAGCAACGAGTCCAGCCGAAAAGCCGAGGAGGAGCACACCAGCCGCATCAACGATCTTTCCAAGGAAAAGTCCGAACTCACATCCAAGATCGACGAATTGCAATCCGAGCTCAAAGAAGCTGAGAGCAAGAGATCCTCCCTCGAAGAAGACCTCACTTCTCAACTCGACAAACTCAAACACGAACACCACCTCGCCCTCATGTCCAAGGAAAGTGAAGCAGCCGAAAAGGCCAACGACGCCACTCGCGAGTACGCCGAGAAAATCAGCAGCACGAACGAAGAGCACCACCAAGCCCTCGAGGATCTCAAGAAGGCACACGCCGCCAAGCTTACGGAACTCAGCCAGGACCAAGAAGTCACTGAAGAGCTCAAGAAGGAACACGCCCAGAATGTCAGTGATCTGAAGAGCCAGCACGAGACCGCTCTTGAGGATTTGAGGAAGGAACTTTCGCAGATGACCACCGAGCTCGGCGAGAGTAAAGAGGCGGCTGATTCTCTTCGGGAACAGCTTGAGAAGAAGATCAGCGATCTCACGAGTGAACATCAGCAGGCTGTTGAATCTCTCAGGTCCGAACATGCCCAAGAGAAAGAGAAGCTTTCAAGCGGCGGAAGCGAAGAAGTCGAAGCCGTCAAGAAAGAGCACGCCTCTAAGGTCGAAGCGATCCACAGCGAACACGCAAGTGCATTGGAAACCTTGAAGAAAGAGCACTCAGAGGAGAAAGAGAAACTTGCTTCTGACCATGAGGATGTCGAAGACTTCAAGAAACAGCACGCTTCCAAGCTTGAAGATCTGCAGCGTGAACACGCTACTGCGCTGGACGATCTTAAGTCGGGACATGCTAAGACTATTGAGGAGCTTACGGGTGAGAATGAACAGGTGGATTCTCTTAAGCAGGAGCATGCACGTGGCCTTGAACAGCTTAAGAGCGAGCATGAGGAGTCTGTTGAGAGTTTGAAGACTGAGCATGCCACTGCTTTGGAGAATCTTAAGTCTGAACACTCTAAGACTATCGACGAGCTTACGGGTGAGAATGAGCAGGTGGACACTCTTAAGCAGGAGCATGCACGCAGCCTTGAACAGCTTAAGAGTGAGCATGACAGCTCTCTTGAAAGTTTGAAGGCCGAACACGCTGAAGCTTTTGCGAGTGAACATGAGAAGGCTAGCTCACTTGCGAAGGAGCACGCCGATAAGCTCGAAACCCTGCAGAAGGAGCACTCTGAGGCACTGGAAGCTCTCAAGACCCGTCACGCCGAGGAGACTAGTGAACATGCCAGCACCTTAGAACGGTTGAACGCTGAGCATGCCGAGAAGATCAGCGAGCTCACAAAGGGCAATGAGGACGTCGAAGCCCTCAAGAACGACTATGCTCAGAAGATCGAGGAACTCAAGAAAGAGCACAATGATGGCCTCGAGAACCTCAAGACCGAGCATGCCGAAAAGGTCGACGAGCTTACCAAGAGCTCAGAGGAAATCGACTCGGTCAGGAAAGAGCACTCCGAACAGATCAGCAAACTCTCCAGCGAGCACGAAACTGCCCTGCAAACTCTCAAGGAGCAGCACGAACAGCAAATTACAGAGCTTGGTCAGGGCCAAACAGACGTTGAAGAGCTTAAGAAATCCCACGCGGAACTGATCGATGGTCTCGGTAAATCTCACAGCGAAGCTTTCGAGAAACTTGAGAAGGAGCACAGCGACAAAGTCGACGAGCTCAGCAAAGCGCAGAAATCTCTTGAAGAGAACGAGAAATCGCACGAGGAGAAGATCGCCGAACTCACAAAGGCTCACAGTTCCACGCTCGATGAGCTCAAGCAGCAGCACGCGGCTGAAATTGGCGAGTCTTCTGGCGCGAGCGAACGTGCTTCCGAGAAACTCCGCAAGGATCTTGAGCAGACGATCAGCGATTCTAAGACCGCTCACGAAGAGGCACTTGAGAAACTCAAGACCGAGCATGCTGATGCTACTAAACAGCTGACCGAAGAGCACGAGCGCGCTTTCTCAGCTCTCAAGGACGAACATGCCGCGAGGCTGGATGAGGTTGAGAAGGGTGGCGAGGATGTTGCGGCTCTCAAGCAAGCGCATGCGGACGCGATCAGCAAGGCTGATGAAGAGCATGCTGAGAGTTTGGAGAGTCTCAAGCAGGATTACGAGGCTAGGCTGGAGAAGTCTGACGCTGATCGTGAGGTTGCTTTGGCTGAGCTGAAAGAGAAGCACGGCGATGAAGTTGCTGAGTTGAAGACTCAGATCGATGCTTCTCGTAGCGAGGTTGAGCAGCTTAAAGAGAGCCATAGTGCCGAGTTACAAGCTCAGATCGACGCCGCTCAGAGCGAAATCAAACAGCTCCAAGAGAACCACAACGCCCAAGTCGCCGAGCTCCAGAAAGAAATCGACGCAGTCCACGGCGACATCAAGCAGGAGCTCCAGGTCCAGCACAACCGCGAACTCGAAGAGCAGGCCCGCCACCACGAGGTAGCCATGAAAGACGCCCAGGCCCTGTACGCGCAGCGCTACGAGAACTTCGAAAAGCAGGTTGAGACCTCGCTTGCGCGCCAGAGCGCAGCGCTCCAAGCCAAGCACGATAGCGAGCTTGAAGAAGAACAGCAGCGCCACCGCGAGATCTTGCACGATGAAATCCAGGAACTTTCAAAGCAGCTGGCCGCGGCTAATGACCAGGAGGCTGCGCTGTACAAGCAGATTGAGGATCTTAACCTGGAGAAAGATGCTACTGAGCAGAAGCGTCGCGATGAACTTGATCGACGCGATGCTGAGCAGGAGAAGCAGCTGCAGGCGACCCTTGAAGCTGAGGAGAAGAAGCACATGCTTAAGGTGCAGCAGCTCGAAGACGAAATTCACCAGCTGAAGAGTGGACATGAAGACATCATCGAGGCAGCAAGGAACGAAGTCGCAGAAAGCCACAAGGCAGAGAAGAAGTTGTTGGAAGACGCTCTCGCTCAACAAACAGCCGGGCAAGAGAATGTCCTAGAGCAAGCCCTAGACGAGCTGGTGCAAAAGCACAAGGCCGAGAAAGAGTCTCTCGAAGTCACCCTGTCTCAGCTGAAGGAATCTCACGAAAAGCAACTGCAAAACAGCCTGAACGAGTCCTCCGAAAGACACGCCGCCGAGCGTCAATCACTCGAACAAGCTCTCTCCCAACGGGACAGTGAATATGCTGAGGCACTGCAAGCGGCGCTGGAAAAGCAGCGTCTCGAACTCGCGGAGAAGTACCGTTCAGACCTCGGACACGGACACGGACAGCGTTCGCTCGCACACCAATCCATCGAGGAAGAAGATGAAGAACAGAACGAAGACGAAGACGAAACCCACCCCTCAACCCGCGCCACCACCGAAGAACCCCCCACCACGCCCTCCCAACACCAACAACACCACACAAAACAAACCCCTACATCCACAAACTCAACCACCACCCCCTTTAACCCCAGCGGTATGACCCTAGAAGGCACACTCGAGAGCATCCGGATTCAAACCGAGCAATTGCTCGAGCTGAACGACGATTTCATCGCCGAGCGCAGACGCTGGAGCAGCAGGCTTAGTGGCGCGAGGAGTAGTAGTGGGACTACGAGTGCTGCGGGGACTTTGGGGAATGGAGCTGGCGAGGGAGCGGGGGCTGTGAGGGTTGTTTCTTAGTGGGTTTGATTGAGGTTGATGGTTTTGAGAGGGGAGGTGAGAGGTAGCGATGAGGATTTTTGTTTTCTGTTTCATTCTGGGGACTGTCCCTTCTATTTTCGCTTCTTGGCAGCGTTCTAGCGTTGTGTCTTCCTCTTTGTTGTAAAGTACTTGGGTCGGTCTTGTTTTGGTTCTCGCAAGAGCTGGAATACTTTGGATTGCGCGGAAGTGAGCTCTTCCTTGTACGCTGATGGGATCTTGTTGCAGCAAAGGCAGGCAGACATACATTTACTTACTTACCTTACTTACATATGGTTCATGATTTGTGTAAAATTTAATATACCATTTATTACTATCTATTATCATTACTAGTTTTTTTTTTTTTTTTGTGCATCCTCTTTCTTCTCTTGATCGTAGCGTCATTTTCCATTGTAGGTGGATGGACATGTTGGCTTTTGAAGTGAGGGTTCTCGAGAATTACCAACCTAGGTGGCTGATTGATGTACGACCTGGATGCATTCGAATACGCCCTGTAGGGCAGGATGGCATTGTAGCCTCTTCCCCTCCTCTTGCGCGTAAGATAATGCCACCATGTAGATATTTTCCCTCGAAGACACATCACAACAAATGCACATACAGGCACTCCACTCCTCAAGTCAACCCATCTCATCCCGTCTCGGCCTCTGAATAATCCCAGCGACATGCTCGACTTCCTCCCACTCAGCCTGCCGAACATTCAGGATCTCCAGCCTCCACTTCGTCCCATCCCGCTTCATTCGTGCAATCATGCGGCATTTCATCCCATTCTCCCCATCACCAGCGGCAAGGAAAGGTCTAATGTGCTCATCCCACAAAGCGCTCTGATCCCAGAGTTCGAACGTGCCGTTCAGAAAAGGCGGTTTATCGTGGTAGAGATCGTGGATGACAAAGTGCTGTTTTCTGCTTGAGGTGGGCTCGCGCCAGGATTTTGTGATGCGGGCGTAGAGTTCGAGGATGACGTTTTGGTTGGTTCGCGTGGCGTGGGAGCCGGTATTGATTGCTTCTCCCACCCGGAAGCAGGTTCGCAGGAGGGTTGCGGCGGAGAGACCGGTGAGAGAGGTGCGGTCGAGGATTTGCCGGGGGAAGGGTGGGCGGACGATTGGTTTGAGGGTGTTAGGGGCTGGTTTGAGGGTAGCTGGGGAGCGTTAGTTGGTGGGGAATTTGGATGGTGGCGTGGTCATTGGGCACGAACCAAGTAGATTTCTTTCTTCTTTGGACAGTAGTGCACCGCCGCAGTCTTCATTTTCGTGGACTTCTCGTACGTTCAGCTTCCAATCTCGGGAGGGTGGTGATTTTGTCGGTCTGTTGGACTTCTCGATGCTAGTGGGATTCTCGACTTCGTTGGCCAGCTCGATCAACTCTTCTACATCCTCGTCAGAGTATTGGCTGAAATAGTCAGTTGACTCATCTCTCTGCAAGGTAGATGGAGGCAGCGACAACGTTTGAGTGCTCGAGCTTGCTGGCAACTGGCCGTTGCCGTGTGATAGAGTCTTTTCAGGGCTCTGCACCAATGGGTCCGAGTTGATGGGTGTTGTGAGTTGGCCGTTTGAGCTAGAAGGCATGATAGTGCCAGAGGCTGGCACTTTCGTTCGAGAAGTGACGCTGGAAGGTGGCCGACTTGTTTGAACGCCAGCATTAAGGTATGGAAGAGTTGCTGAGCTCGAGTAAATAAGCGAAGCTCCTCTTGAGGAGTTCCGCACAGCTCGCATAGTTGTTTGCAGCTGCGACTGTTGGGTCTAGCCAATTCTTGCGTTAGTGACAAACGATAAGCATATACACAGTATCGGCGCTGTGAAAGCTGTCACCGCGAGCTTGCCGCCAGAGAAGTGCGAGAGCATCACAAATGGCGATGCAAGAACTTACTATGCTCGTCGGAGTCTGTGATGTGTACACTGGCAAAGGCCGAGACCAGTCTGGTCGAGTAGCATCGCCTGTTGCGGCTTGTTTTACATTGTAACGAAAGGTGTCAAGCTTTGCTTTTGAGGTGGCAGATAGACCACCAAGATCTGTTGAAGAGCTTGAGGTCTCATCCGGTGTGATAGTCGGGTATTCCTCTGATGTCGTGGTTGCATTGACACCAGGTTTGGTGGTAGACATATTTAACTGGACTCTGCCGTTCTTCTGGCGTTTTGGCTGTGTGTTATCATTTGAGGAAAACTTTCGCTTCCTACCTTCACCACTGATACGTTTATGGGTGGTGTTTTCAGTGGTAGTGGTGGTCGGACTCATATCTTCTTTGGGATCATTTGATGTTGCAGCAGTCTTCCGAGCAGGCTGTCGGCGTTTGGACTTCTGTTGACCAGAATTTGGATCACTACCCGCTGGCGCGTTGCTGTTCATCAATAGAGACTGCGCCTCAGTAGAGCGTGCGTTAATTGCTGTGAAGCCCGGCATCGCTGTTGACAGGGGTATCATTCGTCAGAGAGAAATTGATCGACCATGGATCTCGCGGCTTCACTGCGCCACAGCGCCTCCAGGCTCCGGCACATTCGGGCGTCAGTCGGGCAGTGTACTATCAGCGATCAGCGTGTATGTCGCCGTCTCCGCGGGCTTTTTGTCACGGTGGTCTATGCGAACGTTGATGATGGTGGAAGATGGTGGAAGATGGGATGGGAGAAGAAGTGAGGTCGAAGGGATGCTTGGCATAGGGCTCATTGCAGCAAGTCCATGGAGGGGTAAGTTGGAGGGGCAAGGAAGGAACGACTCACATGGCCATCCATACCTACCTTGTGTATCATCTGAAAAAGACGCTGGTCGGATTTCCCTGACTCAAGACCCATTCCATCACCGTAACACGTGCTTCTTATCGCGAGCATTCTCCGCGCCCAAAGTAACTCATTTGCCAAGGCGCCGTCAAGGACGAACATCAAGCCTGTTCTGGAGCTGCGCGCATTTCCTCCTCCACTCACGCCCCGAAACCTTGCGAAGTTGGAACCACGTCACGTCATCACCCACGCGACCCGTCGAAACAAACACTCAGCCCTTCGCACAGGAAGCAGCCCCATTGTTGTCCACCTGCGAACTACAAAGCAGTCTCGCCCCAACCGATACTTTACTTCTTCACGCGAAGGAAGCACCTTGGCGGATCAGCGGATCGACATCTAACACAATATCTCGCCGCGGCCCGAACCTGCCAGCATATCTCGCGAGCAGGCAGACAAGGAAAACACCAGTCAGCATAGTTTGCCTTGTTGACTGAGACGCTCTGTCAACACTATATACCCGCAGTCAATATGTTCAGCAGCTCGGTAAGTAGATAGAAACGCAGCTTTGAAGCTCTTTGAGACAGCTACATTCACGGGTCTTCCATGGTTTCGTGACCACAATGTATGCTCATTGATGTTTTGATCTTGCTCTCACTCGAAGATATCTGCCACACTGTCGGGCTTGTATCAAACGCTAACACCTTGTTGTAGAGAAAGCCGTACTCGGCAATTACTGTCCAAATTGACCGCTTAACAAGCGAGCAGTTTGAGGAGGATGATTTCAGTGGCATCATTGACCTGATAGAAGTCATCCGTATACAAGCATCTGGTCCAACTGAGGCAGCGAGAGCGATTCGCAAGAAACTGTAAGTATGCCTGGATGCATTCCTTGCGAAACTTACTCATCAGCTCCCAGCAAATATGGCAACCCGCACCGTCAAATCCGTGCGCTCGTGATTTTGGATGGCCTGATACAAAATGCTGGATCTCGCTTCCAACGTGCATTTGCCGATGAGCCACTACTTGAGCGACTACGCATCCTTGCCCGGGACGACGTTGCCGATGCTCAGGTTCGCCAAAAATGCAAGGTTCTCTTTATCCAATGGGCCAACGCGTACAAGAACACAGCTGGCCTTGAGCGTATTGCTGTTCTTTACAAGGAACTGCCAAAGTCTTCGCGTCCAGTGGCTGCTAGACAAAAGGTTCTTCAGGATGATGCAGCTCATGATTCTGACGGTGACCACTCGCCATCCCCCTCCCAAGGCCGTTCTCGGGCATCCTCCAGCGTGAATCCAGCAAGCCCAGCACACCGTCCGGTTACTCTGACACCGAGTTCTACTTCATCAACTAGCTTTTCCTCCAAGCTCTCCAAGAGCAAGAACAAAGAACGAAAACAGGCACCATTCAATCTGGCAAAGGAGAAAGATAACATGACCAGTGCGATTGCCAAGTCTTCAATGGCATCAATCAACCTTCTCAATGGTCTACAACTCGTCAACCGCGAGACTGAACGCGTTTCCGAAAATGAAGAAGTACAGCGCCGTTTCCAGGCCTGCAAGAAACTGCGAAGAGAGATCTTACGCTACATCCAGCATGTCGAGTCAGACGAGTGGATCGGCAGCTTGGTCAACGCGAACGACGAACTCGTCAAAGCGCTCACTGCGTACGAGATCATGGACCGAAGTGTGGACGACGACAGCGACAGCGATGCATGGGAGCACGCACCACCAGAGGCCATGCGCCCACAGCAGTCGACCGGACCAGGCGCGAGTTCTGATGCAGCCGACGATCTTCGAAATCTGTCCTTCAACGAAGCTCCTCCATCCAAACCTCCGCGCCCCGGTGCCATGGCTATGCCTCCGCCACCAGCCTTCCCAAGCAAACAAGCCGCGGAGACACCCGCGGAGGAGGAAGACGAGAACGACCCATTCGGCGATAGCAATGCGGTTGCTACGCCCGCCCACGAGCGGTCTGGTATGACTTGGAAAGAGGTGTAAGGCGTTTGACTGCAAGTAAGTTAGAGCGAGTTCGAATGGAACGGTAAGATATGATTGATGCTTGGATTCCGCATTAGCTTCGAGTTTCAAGGATACCGGTTTTCATATCGTTGCGCTGTTCTCGGCTGTTATGAATCTATGTCGAATTTATCCACGAAACCTTACGACCTTAATTCTGCAAAGATGAGTCCGAAAACGGCACAAGCCAAGCAGTGGTTTTGCCCGATGCAACTCTCCCTTTAGCTTCACTGTTTACAAGGTCGCATCCCGCGACCCCCCTAACGGATTACCAGTGAAAGGTCTGCGCCCGCCTTGCCGGAGAGGCGTCACCACGAAACATTCACTAACCTCACTCCGCCTCCCCACGCCGCACATGTGAAAGCATGCTAACATGCGTGAACGAACAGGTGCAGTCTTACATCGCACCCTCTTTCCGGCCCCAACTCCACTCTCAACCCCAAAACACTACTCCCATCCACTAACTTCTTTCCACCATCCGACAACTCCTCTACCAACTTCTTGCCTTCCCGACTTCCCAACTTCCCAACTTCCCGATCTCTACCTTCCACCGGCTTTCGAATCCCTGCATGCTTGCCCAACATGTCAGCTTCATCCTCTAGATCCTCCTCACCAGAGCCGCTGCCGAAGGTTTATTTCGATCCGAATCTTGGGAAGGAGCTTTTCGAGGAAGGGAAGTCGGAGATTGCTGGTGTTATGGAAGATCTTGTTCGAACCACAACTGCGCCAGAGGCTGCTTGGGCTGCGAACAATGCTGCGAAGGCTGGTGTCGCTACGAAAATAGCGGAAATCCTGTCAGCCGGACCGAAGACTGCTCGTCCTGTGCGAGACGCCGCGACGACATCCGCGAAGGCTGCTGTGGACTTGACACGGTCGGAAGCACTCTCGAGCAAGTCGGCAGATTTGCCAGACTCTATACAGAAGAATGGAGCCTCCGAGGTTACAGTTCCAAAAGTTCCTGCACCGACTCCCAAGCGGGCAGCTACGACACCTGCTCAAACTCAAGCCCTCTCAAGCAAATCGGCAAGTCTGCCAGACTCTACACAGAAGAATGCGACCCCGAAGATTGCAATTCCTAAAGGGCCTGCACACACGCCCAAGAAAGCCGCTACGACACCTGCTCAACCTGAAACCCCTCGCACCTCGAAGGAAAGTGGCACGAACGAGTTGTCCGCTCGCGTGGCCAAATTGACTACTGCTAGTGATTGTGCTGCGGAGCCAAAAGAAGCTAAACCCTCCAACCCCATCCGTCCCAGTCTAGACGACGATTCCTCCATCGACAAACCTACCGCCGGTCCGAATGAACCCAACAAAGAGTCCTCCGACAAGCTACCAGAAAGACAACTCCTCACCCCCGTCTCCCGCCGCTCCGCCACCACCACCACTATCAGCAAAGACCTCACAGCCCAAGGCTTCTTTACCCCCCAGATCATCCACCACCCGCGCCCCTCCCAACCCAAACCTCGTCAACAAGAACCCCTTCTACAATGACAGAATGACCCTCTCCATCGCCGCTAAAAACATCGTCGCCTACTTCTCCGAAGCACAGAAATGGCTAACCTACTGGCTCAACACCGTTTCCCCCTCCGAACTCGCTGAGATATCTCACCTCAGAGTCGAGTCGAACGTCAGTCAGATTTGCGTGCATTTCGCTTGGACGGCCGAGTTTCTTGAGGGTGGAAGGGAGGGGTGGACGATCACGAGGTTGCCGGATGAGTTTTTAGGATGTCATGCCGCTGGTGGGAGTGGTGGAGAGTTTGTTGGAGGTTTTGGCGGGATGGGAGGGCTGCGAGGGGTTTATGGGGAGGGCTTTGGGGGATGTGAGGAGGGTTAAGGAGTTGTTGGAGGGAATTCGTGGGCGGAGGGTCGAGGAGGGGAAGGCGAAGTGGCTTGCGGGTGAGAACGGGGAGAAGGGGTGGGAGGGCTGATTATGATTGTTAGGTTCGATGAATTGGAGGATCCTTTAATACTGCGTTGTTGGAGAGGTTTGGATGCTGTGGTGTGCGATGCCGTAATCTTGCTTGCTTTTAATCATGAACGATAATGTTGCTTTGTACGGGCCGTTAAGTTGATCATTCATTGATGGTCTTTTTTTCTATGGTCCTATGGAGTAGTTTAAAGAAAGTCTTGGTGCCGTCCATGTACGAAATCGATGTTCTGATATCTTGCGTCCACTCGTTCTGCACCAACTCCACATCCGCAGGCTAAAATATCAATGCTCTTGGTAATCCGCCTAGCCATGACTACGTGTGAATACCGCAGATACGGCCCATCGACAGTAAGATGGTGCATGGTACCCATATATCGATTCACTGCAGTCTCGATGTTTTCATCATGTCAGATCCGCGACTTCACTTCATCAAATGGGATTCGCCACGCCAGCCACCTAGTTTTGCTCTGGGGCTGACCTGAAACACAGCGTAAAACACAAAATCGGACAATAGAGTCCCAAGAGCAGACCAATTGTCAGCAACGAACTCGAAACGGGCAGAAATTCCAGTTCGAAATCATCATCAACACGACTTCGTACCAGTAACAACGACCACACCACGACTTCTACACTACTCGCACAGAGAATTGCTGCCACCAACCACAACAGATACCATCCCACGAACAACGCAAGACTATCCCGTTAGCTATACGCTCCTCGCACAGGGAACATACCAACAGATACCACAACAAGTAGCATCCCACCAACAACCTAATCCCATTCCCACCATAACATCAACATGGTCCGCCGCGTCACCAAATCCCTGCGCCAACTCGGCCACAACCTCAATTTCGTGAAGAGCAACACAGGACTCCTTCCCTCCAAGGTAGTCCCTCCCAGCAAGACCCAAATCAAGCTGGATCTTCCTCTGACACGCAGTGTATCTATACCTTCGTATGATCGTGTGAAGTCCAGATGTCGAAGAAGTGACGTTCCTCGGTCAGCGAGATGTTTCACATGCTGCGATCTGAGGGTAAATAGGGTTAGGGTTGGCATAGCTACGCCCTAGACAAACATCATAAGAAGCAGTCTTTCTTCGAGTATTGCTTCAAAGTGCCGCGGAAAATGATGATTTGCATGTTTTCACGATCGAGGTTTAGGACAACACGGTTCGCTTAAAAGACATGCCGAGGGAAATCTGGGCGATGCGGGCAAGGTTTTCCGCCTAAAGATGGGTGTGCTTAGTCTTAAAGTTATACCTCTTACGCACTCAACCGTCGGCTTGGGTTCCTTGCTTCGACGTATCGTCTTGTCGCTTGTCTGTTCCATCGAAAACAACAAGTCACATATAGTTTGCACGAATCTTCTCAGTTATGACCAGAGTGCATGGAAGGTATTCCATGAAGCTTTGCAATAGCCACTTTCCGGGATTCTCGCCACAACATCCTTCCAAGCATCATCACCGCAGCGAAGACCTTACTCGGTCCAGAAACCATCATCAGACCTCGGCAAATTGACAGATTTGACCAATTTCCCAAAAGTATAGCATGGATCCCGAACCAAGACCTTGACTAGTCGCCCATCAAACCGGCATGCCGATGTCGACCCCAGAGAACTACCCCACGGCCAAGGTGGTACCAAGGAATATAGTGTGGAGGTGGAGAGAGTCCACTTTGCCCGGCATCACTCTCCGCCGGCGACAATAATGGTTGAGTCAAAACTTGACGACCGTGAGAGACAAAAAATTCAGATATCGAATCGGTGGCCTTGGAACGGTGGTCGAGGAAAGCACAAGAACCCTACTTGTCGACCATAATATAGTATCATGGCCAAATTAACAAGACAAAGTTGGCATTTAATTAGTTACTGCATCGCACAAATGAGCTACCGCCTGCACGTACGCCTATCTCAAGCTATCTGAGCCGCTGCATATCATTGCCCACGCGGTAACCTATACGCGTTCATTCTACGGCCCCGGGCCCCTGCACGCATGCCTATTTCTGCTACCATACTGCTTTGACACACGCCTGAGCATCAAGCTACCAAGGTTGTGCGTGTCTGCCATAGGCTCACGAAACGAGCTGCAACCTCGGCGTTTAAGTCACTTCCATCTTATCGGCCTGCGATATGAGGGGAAATCATCAGTTTCCAAGCCTTGGGATGCATTGTGGCTGATGAGTCTGGATAAGGACTATAAATGAGGCTGTCGCTCATCTGTCTATTGTGCTGATGTTTCTTTGCGTGAATACTCATTGAGCCACCATCGAGCCATCATGGCGGACCAGAAGATCTCCAACCCGGACTCCAAGAACGAATACCCACAGACAATCAGTCCTGCAGCATCTCAGCTTGAGGACGGAAAGACAGGCCATGTCGACAACACGGACGAAGATGAGGAATTCAGCTATCCTGAGCAGAGGAAGATCGTTCATCGGATTGACCGACGCATGTTGGTGATTACAGGTCTGATGTACTGCGTGAGCCTCATCGATAGAGGCAACATGCCTAATGCCGCCGTGGCGGGAATGCACGATGACCTGCAAACGAATGTCGGATACAGATATGTAAGTGGACTGACTCCCACTTGCATTGGGGATTTGGCCCGCTATACGGAGACGCTGACGCTCCCAGTCAATTGCAACGCTCGTATTCTTCATCACGTACACCATATTCCAACCTCCAGCAACTGTCATAACGCGCAAACTTGGACCAAGACTATTTCTGCCATCAATCTGCTGTGCATGGGGACTAGTCATGGTAAGGTCACCCATCCATTCATGGAACACCGAAACTAATACTCCAAGATCGGCTTCGGCTTCGTGAACGACTGGGTCATTCTCCTCCCATTGCGCTTGTTGTTAGGTTTGTTCGAAGCAGGATACTTTCCTGGCTGCGTCTACCTCATCTCGACATACTACTCAAGATTCGACATGCAGAAACGTTACGCATTCTTCTATTTGATCGGAACTCTCTGCAATGGTCTGTCTGGTGTGCTTGCATACGGTCTCCAGCAAATGGTGAGTCTCCTCGTCCACATATCATCACGCTCGAACGTCGAGTAATATCCAATACAGGAGGGATTAGCCGGCTACGGCGGTTGGAGATGGATTTTCATCATTGAAGGTATCCTTACGGTCCTTGTTGGCTTGGCTGGTTACGTCTTCGTCGTAAACTTCCCAGATCAGCTGAAAACAAACCCAGCATGGGGTTTCTTGAAGCCTAATGAAGTCGACTTCTTACTTCGAAGAATCAATCGCGACAGAAACGATGCCGAGGCGGAAGCGTTCAGTATCAAGAAGTGGGCTGCTTCGGGAGCTGATCCTAAGATTTGGGGGTTTGCTATCATCTTCTTGTAAGTCTATTGCAGCGATGCTTCATGGACTTTCTGCCCTGGGCCGACAGCTCGGATGGTAGAGTGACAAGCTAACATTACATAGTGCTCTGTGCACATCTGCCTACGCCATCTCGTTCTTCCTTCCCATCATCCTTAGGGAAAATATGGGCTTCAACAGAGGAGAATCGCAATATCTGTAAGTATACATCAGTTCCCTACCCGGTCGCAACCACTGACTCCCAACCCACAGCTCCGCACCACCCTACGTCCTCGCCTGCATATCAATGTGGACCCTAGCCTGGATAGGCGACCGCTACCGCATCCGCGGCCCTCTCCTCTTCTTCAACTGCGCCTGCGGCATCATCGGCGCACCTCTACTCGTACATCACACCCCCCCAATCCCAGAATCTCCTACCACTTCTCCCACTAACAAACCCCCAGGGTTGGGCCCCCCAAGCCGGCGTCCGCTACTTCGGCACCTTCCTCATCTGCGCATCAGCCCAAGGCGGCATCCCGACTTGCATGGCGTACCAAGCCAACAATATCCGCGGCCATTGGAAGCGAGCGTTCTGTTCCGCGACGCTGGTTGGCTTTGGTGGGATTGGCGGGATTGCTGGCTCGCTTATTTTTCGTTCGCAGGATAGGCCGCATTATAGGCCGGGGATTTATGCGACTTTGGCGTAAGTGATAAGGATGCGATGACATGGGGTTTGGGACATTTTGCTGACTTGTTTTTTGATTGGGATAGGTGTAATGTGCTTATCATGATTATCGTCACGATCAATTGCATTTACTTCAGGCGCGAGAATAGGAAAGCAGATCGTGGGGAGAAAGTGTTGGAGGGAGATCCGAATTTCAGATACACGATATGAGAAGTCCGATTGAGTGAGTGTGGCATAGGCTGGGGAGTAACTCCATGCCGCAGCGAAAGAGGTAGAGGCTGGGGGTATAATTGTGGTACATGTCTCTTGGTATGCTCGAGGCGTCTGATATAGAACATTTCTACGATTTGCAAGCTACCTTAATCGCCGAAGTCATGTGTCATTACTGCTGTGTGAGAAAAGCAAGTTCCAAAAGCAAACTCCGGATAGTACATCAAGAACAAAGAGCTCTTGAACAAAGGCCCGAAAAAAACAAACTCCCTTTCACTTCCGATGATCGTTCTTGCAATGATTGAGGCACACGAGAAAGCATTGACAGTAAGCTACTGGCTGCTTTCTCCTTGTGGCCTTCCGAGAATCGTCGAATGTTGATAATGCCAATGTGAACCTGTTCAACTTTCAGACCGCGTTGCTGTCCATGATCTAACCAGCATGACCATCAAGATGCGGAGAACGCATCAGAAGCGGGCTGCCAGTTGGGCTGTTGTTGCCGCAGACTTTACAAACTGGGCCATCGCTGCTGTGGTACAAACGACGCCTCGATCCAATAACAGGAGCGACCAGAGACGCAAGCGCCTTCATGTCCGGAACAATATCCTTCTGACCGATAGCCTGGCTAGCGACATGATCCTTGACTCCCTGCCACAATTTACAGCAGAAGTGCTCGTTCCTGGTAGGATACCCAGTCTGAGGAACCAACCGCAATTCGCACTTGAGGATCCCAAGCTCCATGAGCAACAAGACGACGGCGACGCTCTTGACGCGATCGGGGTTGACCTCCAACGGAACCTGTCCCCAGACACGGTGGATGTGCTTGATGTCGTCCCAGCCGCAGTTTTTGATCAGCCAGGGGAGAAGGTCTTTGACATCGGCGAAGGCGAAAATGTTGTCACGGTAGAATATGGGCAAGGCCTCTGAGCGGATCTGGCGGTTAATGCTAAGTATGTTGAGGTTGAGCATAGCATCGAGCTGCGGTTTGGGCCAAAAGTCAACAAAGAGCATTCCTAGGCGCCCTGTTAAAAGCTGCGGAAGGAAGAGCAGGTTGCGTCGTACGGGCGAGATCTCGTCGTAGAACTGAATTGGTCGAGGGTTGAAATGACCTTCACCGCGGATAAGGCCCTTGGCGAAGTCGCATCCAACGTGGTAGGTCTGAGTCATAGGATCGCAATTACAGCCATAGTCGACTTCCTTTGGGATGAAAGCCGTTGGGTGCGCACAGCACTCGTAGATCATATTGCGGATCTCCGGCGGGAGATCGAGGAGACGGAAGGACTCGGTCTCGGAAGCTTTGCCGTCAGAAGTCTCGTTGTTAGGCTGGGCAGCGACTTCAGTCTTGAATATTTCTCTGTCAGTAGTGTCTGGTTTCTGATTGATCTTTGTTTGGACAGCAGTAGGTGAGCGGGTCACCGGCTTCCCGCCCAAAGTCGACTCCCCCCCATTAGACTTCATGATCGAGGAGAGCGCTTGGCGCAAGTAGCAGGAGTAAAAGGCGATGGCGCAAGAGGACGAGAGTGGTGGCCCTCAGGGCGAAACAGCTGTTGGTGTGTGTCAACAACCCCAGTCGGTAGAACGAAGTTGTAGCCAGTGGAACCGAAGAAGTTGCTGTTGATGGGTGGGTGGGAATAACGCAAACCAAAGATTGCAGAACGAAGGTGTAGATGTAGGCAGTAGAGGCAGAGAAGGCTGCTTAAGTGTGTCGGGACAAGACCAGCGGCGCGTCGTGTGAAGCGAACTGAAGTGTTACGTGCCCTCACAACGTCTTTGCAGCGCTGGTGTTATGTGGTTTCTACAATGACTTGGAGTTTTAAGTGAAGGCAGAATCAACAGTGAAGAATAGAACAAAGAACGGGACTTTGAACAGTTAGGGTAGTTCGGCGGAGAACGGCTCAGGGCTGGCGGACAATCTCTTTGTTTTGAGCCGGAGTTTTAGTAGTTGCAGTATTTGATTTGTAAGGGGAAAAAATTGACAGAAACAAATCTACTTACGGCGACACGCGTAATTCTCCCCTCGTAAAGTTGCACACCCTGGTGCTGTTCGTGTTTCCATCTAAATTTGATGGCCTTACATCGAAGGCGTTTGCTGTAAGCCCTTCAATCGCTTAAGACGAGCTTGGTGCTCTTGATCATGAGTCTTCGGACCAGCCGGCTCTTTTGCAGGGTGAGCAAGAGCCTTCGCTTCCGGTCTCTTCTTTTCTTCAGCAACCCCGGCAGGTCGCTCGAAAGAAGTTTGGGGCCCTTTATCATGAATTTCCGGGCCAGCCAGCTCCTTTGCATGTCGAGCAGCTTCAGCTGCAGCCATTTGCTTCTCTTTCTGAGCCAGCCTCCCAGCATCCCTCTGGGCACGCGCAGCAACCAGGGTCTTTGTCAAATCTCCCGGTCGGCGATGCTGTTGCACAGCAAGAGCAACGAGAGCCTGGAGTGTATATGCCGCATCGTTGCCTGCGTTGTGCAGATGCTTGGCGTCGATGGAGAGAGCAGCCAGGAGGGCCTTGAGCCCTGGCCCCTCCTTCTTCGAAGGCCTCGCCAGAACTTGCGTGTCTAGCGACCCGACCACGTGTTGTGGCGTGAATCGCAGGCTTTTCATGTACTCGGTGTCGTTGCGGAGGTCGTGGCCCACGAGTATGATTTCGGTATCTGTGTCGGCGATTTCGACACCGGCATCACAAGCCTCGTGAATACGGCTTGGATCGCGGAAAATGTTGTTTAAAATTTCACTGGCGTGTCTTAATCTGATGAAGGTGCTTTCGCCGAAGTCGAAGTCCTCCGGGCAGCCTTTGATGAACTTTTTGTTGACCAGCTTTTTGTACTCGATCGGGCGAAGATGCAAATGGTTCATAAGCTTGAACCAGGGCTCACCGTTGTCGCCTGGGTCAACGTCTTTGATGGCGCGGGAGTCGAGGGTGGCAATGCCTAGGAAAGTCAGCAGGCCTCTGCTGGAAAGAAACTTGAGTAATGACGAACCAATCTCTGTGATCTTCTTTTGGTTGTGTTCGAACGCTTCGCAATCAATGCAAATAAAAGTAACATCCTTCACTGGTTTATTCTTGGCAGGCGGCACTAGTCCCAGCAACTGCTGGAGTTGTACGACTTCAGCTTTGATCTGAGCCATGTCGTCATCTATGTCGAGGGTGTGAGACGCGGTCGTTGGTTCTATGCAAGGATCTGTAGAAACAGCTTGACCAGGAAAAGGGCCAATGGTCGGCTCAACGGCAAGCGATTGGAATTGTCGTCGTGGTTCAGGGAATTGCCACTCAAGTCGCTGAGCAAAGGCCGTTCGTGACAAGCGGGCGACTCGGCTGTACAGTCGCCATGTCATTGACGTTCCGAATCAGTTCATGAAGCGCCAGACGCCAAAGATGAAATATATGTCAAATAGAGACGGGTACATGTGCACAAGACCGTGAGATGGCACCTCGACGACCAAGAAGACTGGCTCGCTGAAGTCACGATCTTGAAGGACGCTAGTCCGCTTTTGATAGAGATCAGCGCGTTTCTGTTCACAGCAAGTCACAAGTAGACACATCGAGGTATATAAGACTTGCTATCGATGAAAACGAAGAACACACGAATATGTGAGAATACTGCGACAACTATCCACAAGCGGCTCGAGCATCAAACGACATGCATGCAAATTCGTTATCCGCACAACTAAGAAAAAGACATCATGTCCCAAAATCCATCATAAAATAAACGCCATGCTAACAAGGGTATGGTATCTTCAAGCACTCTCGAACACACACACCGCATCTACACAGTCTCGACATAGTTTGAAGGGAAGATGCCTTCTCTGTTGCCAATCCTTCCTGTCCACCAATCGGCCTCAGACTCTGTGCGCTTGACGATCGTAATGATTTCGCCCTTCTTGAAGCCCAAGTCGCCAGGCTGGTCTGCGTCGAATGTGAACTTTGCGATTGCTTGACCAGGACCGGCGCTTGGTTTTGAGCCGAAAACGGGCTTGGGCGCGCTTGGTCGTGCAGGACCTGGACCCTTAGAATCGGAGTAGACATAGTCGCTTTGGTCGCCGAAGGTGGAGGAGCGTCCTCTGCCGGATTCTAAACGGTCGAATGTTTCGCTGGGGTTCGCGCGAGAGAAGCGGTTGCTTGCACGGTCGTAAGGGTCGTCTTGCCAGGTCGAGGCTCGCTGCGGTGGGTTGACATAATCGCTGTCATTGGCGCGCGCTCCTGTGGGTGTTCCTGCCATTGACCCGGTACGATCTGAGCGCACGCCTTCTCCGTACGCACTTCCGGTGCGGCCTTGCCATACCACGTCATCCTGGCTGTCGTTGTAGACGGGCACATCGTTGTACATAGCACTATCCATGCCTGATGCCGTAGCTCCACGACCAGCGAACACACGAGAGTTCAGTACACGCATGAGGGGTTCGGCCTGCGGAGGTACAGGCACGGCGCCCTCCAGACACGCGCGGGCGGTGACTCGTCTGTTGTACATTTTCTCGTTTGCATCTCTTCGCTCGATTAACACACTGCCCTCCAGAGACACACCAGCAAAAAGACCCTTGGTCTTGGAGTATGCGAAGATGCCAGAAACGGATTTGAGGGAAGCAGCACCGGCCGCCTCAGCGTTCCTTCCGACCGGGCCAGCGGCAATCGAAACATTGCCTCCCAAAGTCAGCGAACCGACCTGTGCGAATGTCTTGACGGCGTTGGCATCGTTGAGAATGAAGACAAAGTCCGTAAGCTCAAAGCCGATCTGCCCGCCGAATCCACCACCAACGGTACCGATCGCGGTAGGAGCCGACCATGTTCCGTCTGCTAATCTTGCGACCACGACACCACTTCCGAATCGACCACTGCCCAGGAATCCAGCTTTGAAGACAGTGAGGATCGCGAGACCTTTGGCGTTGGCGAGGATCTGAGGAGGGATGACTTTATCGGGTCCGAAGGCCTGCTTGGGGTCGACGAAGGATGCAAGGATGCGACCGCATTTCTTGCACTCACCTAGGAACAATGGTCAGCCAAATAGTCCTTCATTTGTAGTCTGCTCGATTGCAAGAGTCCTAGAGTTCTGCTTGTCGCATATGTGACCTCGGCAAACCGCGGGTTGTTTCGGGCGTTTGGTGGTATGTAGCAAACGATCGTGTCATTGCGACCGAGAACTACATAGCACGGGAGTATTTGTTCTTCCACAACCTCAAGCTCCGCATAGCCACGTATGCCACAGACTGCTGCCTTCTCATGCCAAGCAGCTCTGCCGATCCAGGAAAGACACGGGTCGGGACTCACTTCGCATCGACGACGGCAACGGGTTGTTGATGAAGGGCGGCATCTTGGGTAGTTGTTTCGCCTCTGTCGGATGTATAGGATAAGAAGAGGAAGACGGTGAGGGCGAGTAAGAGGCGGCGGGTTGCCAAGCAAGTAGTGGGTTTGCTGGTTGTACTCAAGCAAACAGCGGAGGGGCGGCGAAGTCAAGTCGTCGATGAGCGGTGGTGGGCAGTGTAAGTGTTACTTGGGTTGCGTGTGACGCACTTCCTGTCAGCAGCACTGCCCAGCCCGCGCTCGCCGAACTCCTCCAGACTCCAAAGGCCGAGGGATTAAGGAAACCTGAGGTTGACATTGGTACAACAATATCTCGAAACATTGTCTGAATTGTTATACTAAACGAAAGACGTCCTGTCGCAAAGGGCAATAAGTCTACACACGGACAAAGCCAGCCCTTTGAGCCTCGGAACTTCCACCCTACACCCTGGTCAAAACCACCTCGCTCTATAGCCCATACAACACACCCTGAACCCTCAAGAAAGCAACCTCAACCTCCCACAACCTCCCACAACAACCATGTCGGAAGCCTACGAGCGCGAACGGTACGTCCACCCCACCCTCCCTCCACCAAACCCCTCACAAAAACTAACACACACCTCCCCACCACCAGCCAAAACAACGACTCCCTCGCCGCCCTCCAAGCCAAAGTCAGCCAACTGCGCTCCGTAACCGTCGACATCTACGACAATGCGCGCGACCAGCACGTCATCGACAACACCTCTGAGACCTTCTCCAACATGACCACGAGCATCAAGGGCAGCGCGCGGCGCTTGGGCGTCATGGCCAGCCAGGGCAATAAGGTCGCTGTGTTGAAGCTGGCGGGAATTATTGTCGCTGCTGTTGTGCTGCTTTGGTGGATTTTGAGCTGGTTTTGGTGAATTTTGGGATAAGAGTTGGGGAGTTGAAGAGTTGAGAGATGGGGTTTTCTTTGGGTTTGAGCATGGCGCTATTGGGGTTATACTATGGGTTTCTACGTTTTGGGAATGATCGGGGGTGGACAAAGACAGGGCGTTTTGGTGATATTGATCTCTTGGGGTGTAAGATGTACCATCTAAGACCACAAGCATACAGCTGGGCCAAGCAGGCTTCTGTACAGTCAATTTGAAGAATTGTAACCATATTCAAAATGCACGTCTATACAAGATATCATTCTGTATATCGAGATAAGTATTGGCAAGAAGATAGGTATTAGACAAAGCCAAAAGGCGAGGTAGGCAAAACTATAGCTTTTGTCAAAAAATCAATATGTTCTTCATTCATGCCCTCACGCTAATGCACAACCGACTGCCATGTCTTAAGAAAACAAAACAAAGAAAAAGAACTCCTAACCCCACACGTTTCCGAACAAATCGTCCTGCCCTCCGCCAAAGTTCTGCTTCGGAGCAGCAGGAGCAGCAGTAGTCCTGACAGGGCTGGCATGACTCCAGCCGCCAAAGTCATCCTGCGGCTGGGCTGCAGATGGGGTAGCAACTGGACTGGCGTGGCTCCAGCCGCCAAAGTCGTCATCGTCTTGCACGGGTTGCGGAGCCTGCGAAGTCTGGGCCTTGGGCTGTTCCTTTGCTGGTGGATCGGGCTGGGCCCAAGCGTTGTCGGAGCCCCATGGGTTGCTGTTGGCTCCAGAGATTGAGAGAGATTCCATGCCAAAGGAGCTGCTCTTGGCCGGCGCTGGGGCAGGAGCGGCGGCAGGCATGGATCTTTGTTGTGGCGGCGAGAAGTCTTTCGGCGGAGGTGTGGGTTTGTTGTCGAAGAAGCTTCCGCCGCTGAGCGAGCTCTTCTGCGCTGTGTGGCCGGTTGGCGAAGCGAGACTTGAAAAAGACGATGCGGTTGGCAAAGGAGGAGACTGCATGCCGCCGAAGAAGTCCATGTTTGATGCGGGTTTCGGAGCAGCCGCTTGCTGTTTAGGGGCGGCTGTGATGGGCGGTGGAGATTGCATGCCGCCGAAAAGGTTGTTGCTTGCATGTTGTTGCACGGGAGAAGTAATTGGCGGCGACTGCATACCGCCAAAGAGATCCATGTTAGACGATTGCGGTTTCGATGGAGCGGCAGTGGGAGAAGTCATGCCAGCGAAAGGATCGCTCTTCACCGCCGGCTGCGTCTGGAGTGGCGGTGATTGCATTCCTCCGAAGAAATCAACGTTTGACGAAGGTTGCTTGCTATGTTGGGGCTGCGGTGCTGGTGCTGCAGGCTTCGGAGCGGATGCGTACAGGGAGAGGATTGAGTTCTTGAGATCGGCTCTGCCAGTGGCGGCAGGCGTGGACAAGCCAGAAGTTGCCGACGAAGGCCTCGGTGGTGCAGACTGCGAAGGTCCAAAGAAATCCATTCCCAGAAGACTCTCGCCGGGTCGGGTCTGCTTAGGCGGAGCAGCGGGTGCCTTTGCTTGTGCACCTCTAACGGCTGGCTCAGTTGTGCTTGGCCTCGCTGGTGCGGCCTCTTCCATATCCCCAAACAGGTCAACCTGCGGCTTCCTAGGAGGCTGCGGCAGGGTACCAGCACCTGAAGCGCCATTTCTGAGGCTGCCGGATCTTTCCATTGTCGCCTTCTCTCGCACCACATTCAAAGGCACGTCATCGTCCGCTGATCCGTCTTCCAACGTGCTCGGATCTGGCATTGGTCCATCCATAACCCATCTCTTACTGTCGTATTTTGTTCTGATGAAGTTCTCAATCTTCGACTCATTGGGCACATGGCCAGGTGCCAGCTTGTGCTCCCAGTACTTGTTCGCTCTGCCGTTGCCCCATCGCAGCATCGAAGCCATTTGCTCATCAGTCCAGCTGTCGAGGTCGACCGATTTGACTCGGGAGATATGAACACCCATAGATCGGTGGATGCCAGAGCATCGAATGCACACAAAGACGCCAATATTCCAGGAAGCCCATCTTGGGTGCTTGTTGCGCTTGCAGTCAGCACATGTCTTGTTGGACTCAAGTTTGACCAGTTGTTTCAAGGTGGCCTGGTTCTGCGCCGACCGGTCGACGGGTCTCCTTGACATTGTGTGATTTGATTAATCGCAACGATTAATGTGGGATGTTAAGTATGAGGAAGTAGGGAGCGATATTATGAAAGCGCGGTCAATAGAGAGGGACGGAGTTGGACAAGTCGGGCTTACCCCACCAAAAGCGGAAATACCCGCTAGAGCGTCCGTGCGTCTTGGGTATACATAAAATGATTTCAAGCACCTATGGAGGTAAACATCGCAAATCCTACGCCGCCACTTCGGATGGATTGGCACGATCGAGTTTGGTTCATTCCTTTCCAATATCATTTCCAACATCGTACCGATCTGAGCTGGCCATGTGAACCATCCCTACATCACTCCCATGTGAGTTCATCTCTCCAGACAGGATCAACGGGCTCAAAGGCCTTTAGTGTCCAGAGACACAACCTTCCCACCAACGATACCTGCAACGCTCGGATCCGAGAGTCCGCCATTGGTAGTAATATACAGAACATCGCGGTCCTTCTTCCTCCGACCAAAAGCCGTCGCTGTCGTGCCCACAATCGTGGGGTCGTCAGGCCCACCAGCCACAAGCTTCTGCACCCTCCTTCGAAGATCCAGCTTCACAACGCTCGACGACGCCGTAGCTAACCAGACATTCCCTGCTCTATCGAACGTGAAATCGTCAGCCTGCCCATTACCCTCGTTCAAAGGAAATGTTGCTGACTTGAAGATGATCTCGACTGGACCGGCAGTCTTCACCGACTTTGGGCTGTATGGCACTCGTGCCAGTAGTGGCGATTGGAATGTGTTGTCGAAGTAAAGATAGTCATCCCGAACATGCACACCATTGACGCCGAGTACCAGGGCAGCAGTCAAATTCGGCTTAAGTGCTGGATCGTCCAAGAAGACCGACCACGAGCGCTTATATGCGTCGATGCGGTAGACAAGGCCTCTGCCTGAATCGGCTGCAAGCAGAACTCCCGGCGCGGTGGGAACTGCTGTCAGACCATTGAGAAACTGGGCCGTTTTGATGTCGACGATCTTCCGGACGGAAACGCCCTTCTCGTGTTTGCGAGAATTGAAATCAATAGTCCAAGTGCTCCAGCTGCCGATAGTCTCAGATCCCGTTGCGAGGCTGAAGTTCCCGATGTTCTGCAGCTCTGGTTTCAGCACATTTGCAAACACAGCAGGAATCTCCATGGAAGTAGCTCACCACAGCAAAAACGTCAGAATCGTACTCGGCAATTCCCAGAGCCGCCGTGGCCTCGGGGAACTCATGAACAAGTTTTGCGGAGTGGTCATCCGGGTCGATCTGCCAAACCTGTGGCTTGCCAATTATGGTGACCAGGATCTTGCCATTAGCTCTGAAAGCGATGTTTTCGACCCACTATGCAAGTCGACGTTTGTCAATTATTTGCTGCCATTGTTCAACACGGAGTGTAAGTGGGCTTACAGTAGTATTGGGGAACTGGTAAACAGTCTTGATCAGGGCATCCGCATTGCGGGCTTCCAAAGGCGAAGCAGTAACCAACGAACAAAAAACGCTGATAAGAAGCGTGATTGTTGGAAAAATCATTGTTGCTGTAATTGTATATACACAGCAGATTCGAATGAGCAAACGACTGAAGTAGCACCCAGCAGTTGGGCAAGACTACTCTTATACGTGAACGGGCCCGAAAATAGCCTTTCCGGACATCGTGCATCGTGCTTACCGTGCAAGTATTTGATAGGCATGAATAAGGCAACCGGTATTGCGCCCTGAGCCAAAAAGTATACCACTTACCTTTTCGGGTGCATAACCGTGAACTCAACCGCGTGACGTGGCGCTCGAATGTCCGGAACGCAAGCCACAGCTGACTGATCGACCAAAGGTTCAATCACGCCACGTCGTACGTCGAAAGCCTTTTAGCTCGATCTGTGATTATCGGGATCGCGAATGCGGTTGCGTTGTCTCAGATCCGGGGATGTCGGGTGCTGTTTAGGTGAGATGTATCAACATGCATTACCCGTTACGGGGATGCATGTACATGTACATGCAAGCTAAGCCATGATGCTTCGTATAAGTTCTCAAGATGCGCGAACACCTGTCTAGGACGTGCGGATGGCCTTGGAACAAGTCTGCATCGTTCCGATCGTGACAGAGCCATCTCTTTGTTGTATAGGCAGATCAGTAAGTTTGTACCTCTGATGGAGAGAAGTATGTTAACTGTTGTATCTGTCACTTCATTGGATTATGTTTGCATAGCATTCACTGCTGGCAGGTTCGAGTACACTGTGGTATGATGACATGAGCTGCATCCAGTAGTAAGTGTTTTGTGTACGCGAACCTCGAGTAGGCTTGTACAGACATTCATTCACTTACGTGACTCAACTAGAAGTTTAGCCAGACGTCATGCCGCAAACGAATCAACATGATCTCTTGCCCCTCCATAATTTTCTCGTCTACCACATCCACTTGCCTCTAGCAGCTGCTACACAGCTCGACTTCAATACGAAAGAGCATATGCAACATTGAGGCTAGCAACAACCTTACATCATCTCACACTACCAAATCACGAATACAACATCGCCCGCAGCCATGTCAACCATCATGATCGACACTCTCGACTTGCTCAAGCACTTCCTAAAAACCCTCCCCGAAATCACCTGGGAAACTCCCGACATCTTCATCGACCTCGAAGGCAACAACCTCTCGCGCCACGGCACCCTCTCCCTGATAACAATCCTCATCGCCTCAACAAACAAAGTCTACCTCATCGACATCCATATCCTAGGCAAGTCCGCCTTCACAACCTCCGAGCCCAACTGCCAAACCCTCCAACAACTCCTCGAGTCCAAGCACGTCGAGAAAGTCTTCTTCGACGTCCGCAGCGATTCCGACGCCCTCTTTGCTCTCTACGGCGTCGCGCTCGATGGCATCCATGACTTGCAACTCATGGAGTTGGGTGTCAGAAGGAGCGCAAAGACTCTCGTCAACGGGCTAGCGAGGTGCATCGAGCGAGACATGCATCTCACGGGAGAAGAACATCAAGCCTGGAAAACGACTAAGGACCAAGGAAACAAGCTCTTCGCGCCGGAGCGGGGAGGCAGTTACGCTGTTTTCGATCAAAGGCCTTTGCCTGAGGAGATTCTGAAGTATTGTGTGCAGGATGTCGTTTACATGCCTACTTTGTTTAAGGTTTACAAGTTCAATCTGAGCGAGGCTTGGGAGGCGAGGGTGCGTGAGGAGACGGTCGCGCGCATTCAGCTTTCGCAAAGCCCGGGGTTTCAGGGGCAGGGTCGCCATATGGCTTTGGGTCCGGCTGGTTGGCAAAAGCTTGTGTAATTGCGGTTGGAGTGGATGTGATGAGGTTTGGAAATGGGCGACTCGATACTTGGTGTTAGAGCGATTGGCGTTTTTGGATGGATCATGTGTGTTGGTTTGGGATTGCTGAGCTTTTGACATGAATGGGATTCTTGGGGATATCAATTGTGGAGCAGCGACGGTCACTGGTAGACGAGAACGAAGATTCTAGCGTGGCGGCCAAGATGAGAGATAGTCCAACAAGGAGATGTCGACAGCAGGTAGCAGTACGCCTATATCAACTCGTAGTCGGTGACAGGGCTTCAAGTAAATTCCCGAGTACGACCAGATCCGTTCCTGTTTCAGAGCGTTTCCCAACAAAGCGCACACCTGACGAAAAAGAAGGATAATGGGACTCACAAGTAGTATCCTGTATATTCCAACAACTACCAAATCCTCTTAGCTGCCATCATATACCTCCCAACATTATCCAAGCCATCCGTCTCGCGCTCAGCCTTCTCAGCCTTGGCCTTAGCCTTCGCCTCTTTCTCCCTCAAATCCCTCAAAGCATCAGGATCGTCCTCATAAATCCAACGCCTCTTCTCTTCATTCACCTCCACAACACCCCAACCTCCGACCCTCTTCCCTTTGGCATCTGTCGACTGCCTTTCTCGTTCCTTCATTCCTTCGTAGCGGCTGCGAGCGAAAGATAGCAGGACCATGCCGAGGACGAGTTTCAGCGCGAGGAGGATGAGGAAAAGGACAAGGAAGAAAATAACCATGGTTGCAAGCGCGATGAGGTCGTCCATGGACCAGCTGAAGGAGCCGCCGGCTTCCATGCCTGCACCGAAAGTGGAGCGGCCTAGGGCGCGGCGGAAGATGTGGTCGACGTGCTGGAGGGCTTTCATTGTCGCGGGACTAGTAGATGCAGATTCGTTGTCCAGGGCTACCGCGGTTGCTACTGCGGCTACGGGCATTGGGACGTGAGTTGCCAGGAACATGTGGTAGGTTTGCATGCTGGCTCTGATGAATAGGCAGCTGAGCGGAATGACGGGTAGACCAAGACGTTTCGTCAAATTTTGATCGGCGAAGGCGTGGGAGTAATAGTCCTTCGCGAGCACGTCTAGGAAGCGACCGTAGATGTTGGGCTTGACGTTGTTGAACTTGTTGATGTAGGCGTGTTTCAGCCAGTCAACGATCATTTCGCTGCCCAGGACGATCAGAAAAGGGCCCAAAACCTCTCCGGTCCATCGAGGAAGTAGTGTGAAGGCTTTGGGAATGATGCTGGTTTTCAAAGGCAATCCAGTAGCGTTTGCACCAAGGCCTGAAGTTGCTGTACCAGTCAAAGGAGAACTGCCGAGTGAGATGGTAAGTCCTCCAACCTCTACGATGTTGCGTAGCGCAATGATCATCAACATTAGCCAGAGTTGGAAGCGCTCAACAACGTCGGCACATGTGAGTTGGAAGAGATTCTCCTTTTCAAACTTCTTGAAGACCGTTCCTTTGATCTCGACAAACTGATTGCTCATAAGCAGCGTCAGCAGGGCGTTTGAGTAAGAGTTGACAGCAACGTTCAGAGTTACGACCTGGTAGAAGAGCGTAGTGGCGTGGATGATATTGTATAGAAGTGCCAGAACGAACATCCAGAGCGGTCGAATGACTTTGCTGCGGCCGTCGGGATTACGTTCGAGTGTCTCTTTCGAGAACAGACATTCCAGAACATCTTGTCCAAGTGCTGAGAATAATCGGTCAAAGACTTCCAACACGTTGTAGATGACATAGAGCTTGATAGCAGCTTGTCCACGAATGGAGTGGTACATGCGACTTGCGTCAAACCACATTAGCATTGTGCTGCTGATTAGGATCAAAGCGCCTGTATGGTCGTGTTAGCACACGTGTTGTTATAGAAAGTTGTGATAGCCTGAGCACGCCAGTGAGGATTTGCCTACCTTGTAACAGATCAGCCTTGTGGTTTGGCATGAGCGCGGATGGCGTAGATCTTGTTCTCCGATGGCGGAAGCCAGTCTTTCTTCGTGAAGGGTCTTTTGTTGGCATTGAAGAAGTGTCCAATTTGAGGATAGGTTTTGAGGGATTTTCTAACGCGCCATTTCCTTCCGACGGCCGACGCGAACCAGGTTGATCAGCTCCGGAGGGTCTTCTCGACTCTGCGATAGACCCAGCGCGGCGACGTTGCCATACACGACCAACGCCATCATACACAAAGGCACTCAGATCTCGTGTCTCTTTCAGGGCATTTCTCGCCCACCATCGTAGTAGAATTCCTATCGCTTTGAGAAATCGAAGTGGTAGGATGGTAAATGTGAACAACCATGAGTCCAGGCAGGCGAGGGCACCAAAAATCAAGACCTGCTCAAGTTGAGGTGGCAGACGAAGAAAGTTCAAAAGCCGTTCGAACTTGACCTTGGATGATTCGTATGGAAAATCGCTACTTGCCGATCGGTGGATGTACAATGGAGATGGTCGATCAGAGGATAGCTCTAGCTGCAGGTACGTTGGAAGAGAAAGGGGTGGGATTGGTATCATGGGGGGCATCGGCGAAGGATGAGAAAGATCCGGAGTAGGGGGTGGCTTAAAGGATGAGCTTGAGGGCTCACGAGGTGTTGTACTTTCAATCTTCAAGGGAGCTGGTTTAGACCCACGTGATGATGATGACTTTCTTGAGACCACAGGTGATGATGCGGACCGCGTAGGCTTGCCTGGTCGTGGATTCACGAACGCGCCAGGCGTTGCATGTATACTCCTAATGCCAAATGTGCTACCCAGTGCAGATTCAGAAGGAGGGAGTATTCCAAGACCATTTGTCTTTGGCTCTGGTAGATCCTCGCCATTCGGCTGAGGCTTGGCCATGTTTGGCTGATTATGCGCATTCAGTCCATTAGGAAGAGGTGGAATATCGTCGTCGGATGGGGTAGCCGCACGCATGGGTATTGATCCAGGAGAGGAGGTGAGCTCCGAGATCTGCTTCGGCGACAACTTGAAGATCTTTGGAGTCTCTCCACTCATTGTTCGTGGCGATGTAGGAGCACTGCTCTTCCGGCTAGCAGGATCGTGTCCGCTATTTCCACGCTGTCTCTCCATTGTACGTCGCTCCTGCGGACGATCTTGACCATTGCCATTGATTCCATTCACTCGGCCAGCGTGCACGTTCCCAGCCTCCTCTTCGTCATCTTCGTATATGGGAAATGGAGCAGTCCCTGCTGTCCCGTAATCTCCATGTTCGCTGATCGGGGTCAAGGCAGGGGTCTCGAGCTGACCATTTGCTGTCGCGGGAGTGAGGCCGTTGGCGTTGCCATTTGGCGGACGGGGACTACTCATGATTGGATCCGGGCAGGAGATTCATGGCTGCATGTGAGTACATCGACTAAGAGAATACAGCTGTAGTCAAGGCCACACCGCTGTCCTTACGCTGGAAGGGCGTCGGGTGCCCTTTGTTCGCGAGCCCTGACGTCGAGTTAATCAGCTGGACTACGGCGGTCCATACTGCGCTGGAGCCACAATGAATGCGCGGCCGGAGATGCCTACAACGTCACCCAAACATATAACATGGGAAGCTCTATTCCCTCTTTCAACACCTTCAACTATACAACAACGTTCATTCGCCCAATATGTCCGGCTACGAAGGTATGCGACTCCTTCTCTACAGCTCAATCCAATATCCCTCTAATCATCCTTCCCAGTTGAACACAATATCAAGTCCGAGAAGCCTCAAGAACCCCGCCGTCGACCAGATCTGAGCACTTTCTTCTCCGCCCTTGACCAAGTAGACACCTCCGGCGACCGCGCACCTCACAATGCTCACTCCCTTCCCTTACCCGGCGATATCTCAGCAACGTTTCGTCTCCTCGCAAATGCCTTCGAGATGATGCGCGGCGGCACCGGAACCGCAAACGACCAAGCGCACAGCGACCTTATGGACTCTCTTGTCCAGTCTCTCATGCAAGAAGCAGACCACCCGCCGTCAGAGCTCAAAGGATGCCCCGACGAGTTCATTGCAAATCTGGACAGAGTGCCTAAGGAGAAGCTTACTGGTGACATGAGCTGTCCGATCTGCGCTACACCATTTCTCGATGATCAGTACCCTCTCGTTGTACAATTGCCTTGCCATAAGGACCACCTTTTCGACTTGGAATGTATCGAGCCATGGTTGAAGCTCAATGCTTCTTGCCCAATGGACCGGAAGACACTTTGGAAGAAACCCGAGCCTGTGAAACAAGTGGAGGAAGACGACGAAGAAGAGTTCGACGACATGTATGCATGAAGAAATGGAATGACTTGCTTAAGCGTGGCGTTGGAGGAGCATTGTGTTATCAGATTTTGGTGTCCTGACTTTGCAATACGGACAAAGTCGAAAGAAGTGCAAATGCAGTGCAGTGAGCGGCTCAACATTGCAATACGAACGAAGATTGATGACATGAGCGCATGGTTATTACTCTTTCCGAGAATTTTGCGATCTGAAGTGAGCATTCCAATGGCTGATCGACGTTCTTACGGCACCAAAGCGACTAATACCAACAAGTCCGCAGTCGGCTGGCGAGGTATTCGTAAGAAAAGACTGGAGCATTTTGGCAGCTTTCAAGGACAGCAAAGAAGCATCTTCTCCAACCACATACGCCTCGCTCTATGCAGCTCCATTCTCCTCAAAGCGAATGTGCACTTACATTTCTTGGCCTGGAGTACGAAGAGATGAACGACCGTGCTCCAGGAAGTGAAGTGTATTCTTAGCTCCCACGATCGCGCGTGACATGGGCTGTGCAACGCCATAGGTCTGTTTCAGATGCTGTTACTGCAGCTTGCAGACTCGATTGCCACTAAACCTGGTCATGTGCAGGCGGTAAACAACAAACATTGGCATTCAACTGAAGTACATTTAGACAGACGACCCCCCGTCCAACGCAGCCACTCAACCCGCAAGCTCACCGTCTCGTCAGTGCCAACAAAGAGTATTTGGGCGGAACCGCAACGGTACATCGCCTGCGCTCATCCCAAAAACATTTCTAACGCTAAGGAAACTACGAAGAATAGCTCTCCGTCCCTGGCCTTACCTCTCTTTGATACAGCACCGCGTTTCCAGCGCCCGCCACCAGACCAATGGATCCTCTCGATGGACCAAAAACCTTCCACTCCCTCCCTCCGGAACTCAGAAACACCGTGTACCGCCTCCACTTCGACACCACAACTCAAGCAATCGACCACAACGACTCGCAGCCGAAGGGCAAAGGCCGCCCCAGAGGTATCAAATACACGCCAGCGAACAGCCTTCACGAAGCAGTCGGGATCTTCCTCGCCTCTCATCTCGTCTACAGCGAAACCCGCGGCCTCTTTCTCCTAGAATACTGTCGCGGAGCCCGCTTCAGTCTCCGCAATCGCCACTCCATCTACGCTTTTTCCAGACTCACCGACCCACTCTTTCAAGGCACCCATAGGATTGACCTCTCGGCAACCCGAGAGGTGCAATGCCGCCGCACGCTGAACCCCATCAGGTTGGCTCTTCAAGCAGCTCTGCTTACCGCCGGAGATCAAGATACACTCAGCTTCCACAAGAGTGAGCCAGAGGACGACGGTCTGCCGCTAACTATCACCGCAAAACTCAAGCTCGCAGATAATGAGTTCCAACTGGTCATCAAACACTTGCGCGCCGGGAAAATCAGCTTCCAGCTTACGGGCCCTATCACCAAGCTCGACTGGTCTTTCATTCCTTTGATGCGGTACACGGAGCGCTCTGAGGGTTGGTTAAGGGCTATGTCCCCGGAGGTTCTAGGCGTTCGTCGTAATCGACTTAGACGGTTCGCGCCCCGCCCAGACACGCAAGCTATGGTGTTACGCGATGAGCTTGATAACTTCATGGGTGAGGCGGAAGCCGAGCTGAGGAGTTTGCCCATGAAGCCGATGGCCATGTCTGCTAAGGCTGGGGGTTTTGGGGGCGCTCTTTGAGCAGAGCAGTGCTCAACAATGAAAAACAGTCTTGAAAACGCTGATTGTTGTCTCAATCAAGGGGAGGATCATACTTCAGCGAGTACCGTTTGATTAGTATACTGGAAGGGAGGAACAAGTCTTAAAAAGCGATCGAATCATCTGCGAAAATTCATTATTTGGTTTGAGTGATAACTGTTTGCGGAACTTTGCGAACAGTGAAGGGCAGAAGGGTAGAAGGGCAGGAGGACATGCAGTGAGTAGTGAGAAGCACCTTCGTATACAGCTTCATAACTTCGATGCCCATTTTCATGCCGTGGACAGTGGCATTGTTGCTGCTCTTTCGATCGATCTTTGAAGTCCCGGACAAGGACATTGGTAGGAGCCTGTGTTCACAATGAATGTACATGTGTACGTGTGAGAGACATTTCTTTCACATGTCAAAGACAATCCCCTTAGACAGCTCGAATGTCAGCCTTCACATCCCTCGAAAGGTCTCATTTGTCGCCACAAAGACTTAGTCACATGCAAGCGCAGTGCAAACGGATGCGTTTGACTGATCATTTGCAACCAACACAGCTGACTTTCATACCAACCACTCTCACCACATGATCAGTACTAGTTTGACGACTCTTGATCACACTTGCTACAACAATCCCTTCTATCTACCTCACCCACCTTGTAGCCGCACTCCTCGGTCTGGAACACGACACAGCCAGATCCTTGATCAAAGGCATCGGAGCACTCCATTCCTCCTCATCACACCACGTCGAGCACACATCCCACATCCCACTCACCCACCGCCGATCCACTAGTCTGCACTGCAAATGGACAACCCAACTAACACCAGCATGTTCTTCACCCTGCCACCCGAATTCCGCAACAGCGTCTACCGACGCCACTTCACCCAAGCAATCGAATCAGCTATCCCACCCAAAGCCCAGAACTCATCAAACGCTGTCTACATCCCCGCAACCGCGCTGCGAGAGACTATTGGAATCTTCCTAGTCAGCCGCCAATTCTACAACGAAACCCACGGTCTTTTCTTCGCCGACTTCTCCGTCGGTGCCAGGTTCAGCCTCCAAACCCGGAGTTCGATCTACGCTTTCACCCGCCTGCCTACCTCATGGACTCAAGGGCTTCATCGAATCGCATTGACGACTAACGATCTTGATCGCTCTCGTGTCCGCCAAACTTTGAACCCGATCAAAGTTGCCCTCAAGCAGGGTCTTTCTCGCACAGGAGAATACAACACCGTGAAAATCCGCCGTATTCAGAGTGCGAAAACGGGATGGATCAAAGTAGACATGCAATTGGAAGGGGAAGATGTCGAGCTCAAAGTGAGCATTTGCAGGCGAGATGGCTTGATCGCTCGACTAACTGGACCGATCGCCAAGCTTGACTGGAGTTTGATTCCGACGATGCGGTACTTGAGGGAACAGAAGGGCTGGCAAGTATCCGGCGCTGTTGGGACTGGGAACGTTGCTCGTGACCGTAGGAGCAGGCGGAGACGCGGCTTTGGCGAGGATGAAAGACTAGAAGCCGCTTTTCCCAAGGGCCCGGGTAAAAGGCGAATGACTGAAGTGCAGAAGCTCATTTTCGAGGCGTGGCAGGAGCTGGAAGAGTATCTCTCAAAGCCGGGGGACGTCAAGGCCATCGCGTTTGGGAGGCGAGTTTCACTTCTGAGATACGATTGAGCATCTACACGGAGGTATGATAGATGTAAGGTTGGCGAACTGGGAAAGTGTGAATTGCTTAAGCCTTTAGAAATGAGAAAATAGTGCTCACGACAGAGCTTTGATAATGGCGAACACGAGACCTGGAA
Source organism: Cladosporium sp. MBC 237 (assembly GCA_030772445.1). Taxonomy (NCBI): domain Eukaryota; kingdom Fungi; phylum Ascomycota; class Dothideomycetes; order Cladosporiales; family Cladosporiaceae; genus Cladosporium; species Cladosporium sp. MBC 237. The sequence goes on from JAPHCH010000055.1 coordinate 58,030, forward strand.
GATGGTAACAGAACCCGTGCCTATTATACACAGCAAAATGGACCGCCCAAGCAAGTTGTTAAGTCGTGAATCTTATTATAACAGAACACTGCAAACCAATGTATGCTAGCAGTGTGGAAATCAAATCCAACCAACCTCTACTCCATCAAAAGTTCGTCCACAAATCCATTGCTGTCTTTAATTCCCAACTGCGCTAGAGCGGAAATCAGACCGCAACTCTCCCACCCCCAACACCGCCATCCAAAAAAAATCAACGAAATCACCTTGCAATAATTTCTTCCCATCAGGATCGTCACAGTGATGCTATTACACTTAAAATAGCAAAAGAATCGGCACTTGCCAGGACTCGAACCTGGGACCTCTCGCAATCAGTGGTTGGGGAACCCTAAGCGAGAATCGTAACCACTAGACCACAAGTGCTGATTTCGATGAGGAGCCTGCGCGTTGTCGGTACATGATCGCTTGGCGCGCAGATGCTCGTGGATGGAAATTACTTTGTTGATTTGCCTGTGTTCTTTACTTGATATTTTGTTCATTACTTGTCGTGATCGTATTCCTTTGGTTGCCCACGTGTGCCTGAGGAGTTTCACTTCATGAGCTCCGGCACGTCCGTGATAGGCTTTGCGGAAACCTTGCTTCCACGACCACCGAAGCCCCAGCGGATCTGAATTGTAAATGGTCAGCAAGCAGGTCAGTCATGTCTAATCTCAGCGGGAAACGTACCTGGTTGGGCATCTGCACAAGAACATCAAGCTCATCAGCCCACGCAAAGACAAGGCCCGGGTTCTTCTGGAAGCCTCTGCCGATGGTAACGAAGTCCAGTCCGTCCTTCTCCAGCAGATCGTTCGCAAGGTGAGCGTTGTCGATCATGCCGACTGTGCTGACTGTCAGCTTATCGCCGAGGGCTTTCTTGACTTTGACGGCGAAGGGTGCCTGGTATGCAGGCTTTGTGTGCGGGTGCTGCAGAGGGTGGTTGCCGCCGGTGCTGACGTCGAGGACGTCGACGCCCTTGTCGGCTAGAATGCCGGCGAGCTTGACTGTGTCGTCGCCGGTCCAGGACTCTTTGATCTCGGAGGCTTCTTCGAGCCAGTCGGTGGCGCTGATGCGGAAGAAGACTTTGCAGGGTAGATGTCAGCAGATTGTTTCGGGTCGGATGTGGCTATAATCTTCCCACTCACGAGGCATGTTGTCGGGAATGATTTCGCGTGTTTGCTCGACAAGCTCAATGGCAAGGCGGGTGCGGTTTTCAAAGCTACCTCCGTAGGCATCGGTACGCTGGTTAGAGACTGGAGAGAGGAATGAGTGGATGAGGTAGCCATGAGCCTGTGTGGAGTTAGCAATGATATGCAAGAATAGTCAACATGGCACGTACTCCGTGGATCTCAATGGCATCAAACCCAGCCTTCAAGGCACGCTTAACAGAGTTCGCGAAGGCGATCTTGAACTCGACGATATCCTGCATAGACATCTCTCTAGGGCTGGCATGGTGCTCATTCCAAGGAATGGCGCTAGGGGCGTAGACATCATCCGGCCACCCATTGAGCTCCTTACCGGCAACAGCGCCGGAAGAGAGCCATGGTGCAACAGTGCTTGCTTTCCTGCCAGCGTGGCCGAGCTGGATCATCATCTTCTGGCCTTGACTGTGCGCGAACTCGACGACTTTGCGGAGATTCTCGATTTGGCTGTCTTTCCAGAGTCCGTTGTCTTCGGGCGTGATTCGTCCGTTTGCTGTGACTGCCGTGGCTTCGACGCAAGAGATGCCGGGGCCACGTTGAACGATACCGCCTGTGCAGAGCAGAGCGCATAAGTCAGCATATTATTTTGCATACGTCGACATCTGTGACTTCACACTTACCCATGTGAGTGATGTGCCACATAGTATAGTGGCCATCCTCAGCGGAGTACTGGCAGAGTGGCGAAAGGGTAATGCGGTTGTTCAAGGTGAGCCCACGAATCTTGAGAGGCTTGAAGAGCTTCGGCACGCTCTTGGTGTCCTTGGTAACAAGAGCAGTGCCCGCTGGCGGAACCTGAGCTGGAGTGAAGTAGGGAATGCCTGGAGCGGCCCGGTTGACGTTGTACTGTGCAGACTATGTTAGCTGAGAGGCTTAAATGCTACAACTTCACGCTTGTCACACTTACGGGCTCCTCTTTGATGTCGCATTCGACGGCGTGGTGGGAAGACATTTTGATGGATTCCGTCGATGGTGATGAGGTAGTGTATTGGTATGGAGGTTTATCGTTGTCACAGCTTGGAGCAGCTGTGAGTGCAACTTGTAAATATATGGGCTTGCAATGCGAGATAAGTGTTTGATAGCGGGGCAGAGTAGGTTACTATGAACAGGGAAGGAGCGAAGCACCTATATAAAGACACAGCTCACAGAAACAGCTCTCAAAGTGAAGTCAACAGTCAAACATCAACTTCGCTTACGAATCACATGCATCCCCCCAAAAAAGCATCGTTTGCAATTGGCGTCATCAGAATCATGGAATGACCTGCACCGCCAGAAATGCAAGATGTAACATTGACGTATCACAGCCGCGACTCCCCGTGTGATGATTCCCCGAGGGTCCAACTACACTAGCCGAGAATCCGCGGAGATCTTACTGCAGGGTCTTGGATCGTCAGGGCAGGCTTGTGAGTAGTAGGATGGGATGTCTTCCAGGCTTCACGGGGAAAGCAAAGACGCAATAATCCTTTGGAAACGCGGGTACTTGACGTTGCGTTTTTGCTTTCCGCAGATAGCAAGGCTCTCATGTGGATTTTTTTGATGTGTAAGGGAAGCTATGTAAGCCACTTGCGGGATTTGTCAAGCGCGCGAGAATACTCGTTTTGTTCAGTAGGGAGGCATGGGAGAGTAAAGTCGAGGACGCAGATCGCTGTGCTGCGAATCCGCTCACTTCCGATATTGCCGGGTTTGTAAGTGATGACTAAGGAATCATTATGTGCTACCTCTCATCGGTCTGTACTGAATGTTTGCACTCGCCATTGAAGATGTTATTATTTCTGTTGTCTCAACCTCGTTGGACTTGATGCAATGATCTAACCACTATACCTACCGCTAAATGCCAACGAATACTTCCAAATGCAAGAGACCGAAACCAGTGCTATGCCGCCGAAAAAGTCATTCAACAAATCATAACATCTTGCACACCAATCCAGTCCATGGAATGAAACGCCTCCCCATCCATAATCCCCTGCACATAACACTCTCCTACAAGCTCGAACCGATCCCCACAAGGCCGAAGAACATAAGGCACATCCGCACCGACAGCGACAAAAATCACATCCCCCTCCATGGTCCCATGAGGCGCAATACCAAGCCAGCCGGAAGCAGAAACAAACATGACCCTACCGCGAGTTGGTCCAAGGACGAGGGTTCTCATCGCGCTGTGCACAGGGTCTGATGGAGATTCTGATTCATCGAGGAGACTTCCGTTTCGGCTGGATTGTTGCTCTCCGCCGGTATAGTAGCCATGCCTGCATAAAAGCAAATCCTTCCGCAATGCGTCGAAGGCGTCGAGATGTGCGCTGCTTCCGGGAGATCGGACGGTGCGCGTGAGAGCGATTGCTTGCGCTTCGCGCCACCATGTTGCTATGTCGGTGTGAGAATTTGTGAAGTCAAGAGTGCTGCTGTAATCGAGTTCGACGTTTCCGACATGGTGGACGATGTCGAACACTTTGCCACAGATTTGTAGCCCGGATTCCCATGACCAGTCGAATGTCGAAAGACGATGTCCGCCAGCAGAGAAGCGACGGCCGACGCCGAAGATCAATGGGCGAGCTTTCAGCTCGACAGACCAATCTGGTACCCACGAAGCGAGCTCGGGGTGTGGCTTTTGATTGTGGCGGCCGGCGCATGATAACATGATGATTGCTCGACGGACCTCAGGATCGTGGGCTTTCATATCTTGACCTAGGGCTTCGCGTTGGGCGGCTTCGTTGGTGACGAGACCTATCACTTGGAGGGCAAAGTCGGTGTAAACACTATATGAACTCATGGAGTAGTCAGGGCTGACATCGTGCTTGCCTAGGCCAAGGAGGGCATAGATCTTATCTCTGGGGTCTGTGGCGCCTAAATGACGAGACATGAAGAGGAGATCAATGAGATCAGGCTCTTCATCGTGGCCGGTCTTTTGTACAATAGTTGAGTCTGAAAGTTGCTTGGCTTCAACACCTGCTTTGCTGTGCCGAAGATGGCGAGCTCTAATGCGATTGATGCGTGAGAAAGGTAGCTCTAACGCTGTGACAGCTTGGTCCAAATGCCATTCTCGAGGAAGCTGGCCTTCTAGGAGCGAGACAATCAATTCGAGTTCATCCCAGGTGAAGCTAAGAGAGCCCAGGACGAGTTCAACATTGGGGTTGAGAGCGACTTCTTGAACAACCCACGTTCGCGAGAACCACGGTCGTTGCAAAATCAGTGCTAAGGCTTTCCACCGTTTATGACCTCGTTTCGGCAGGCCGTGAGTCTCCAGATCTGCCGGAGTCAACGCAGTCACGGGTTGGTGGATCGCAATGTGCAACAGTTGTTTCGCAAGCTGCATTCCGGCGCGGCTATCGTCATAATCGTCTCCGAGCCAAACCCACACTTTGCGCGCGGACTTGAAGATGTCTCCCATCATTTTGACTTGGGCATTACGCTCACGCACGCGCTCCTGGCACACACAGATTTTGTCGACCCACAGAGACTTTTGTTCAGTAGGGTGGCGGAAATGGTGAAGAGCTTCCCACAGAGTCTGTGTGATTGGCAGTCGTTTGCCATTGCAGAAGACATTCTTCTCACGGGCACCATCACCCCAAGCGTAAGACAATGCATCGTATGGTGTGCGATCAGGGCCAGTGACAAAGTCTTCTACCAGATCAATAGCTATAGCCCGAGAACCGCTGCCGGGTTGGATGTGAGCAAGACGGATCCCTGTCTTTGAATTTCGCAGGACAGGATACTTGAATAAGTCCGGAGGTGCGGTGTCGCTGGTGTGCGATGGTGGGCTCTTCCAGCGAGTAATGGTGCTCATGTCGAATGCCGACTTCTACGCGAGGGTCATAATCAGATGGGCCCGGCGCCGTCGGCGTTAGCGGACCGCGTTTGGTAGCCGTTTGATTGCGGCCCCTGAAACAGAAGCTCGGCGTAGGAGTGAGGTATAGATCTGTGATAAGGCGTGTCTGACAAGCGAAAAGACCCAAGATGGGAATGCGGTGGCAGCTATGGCAGGACAGCTTCACGGGATAAGCACGAGGAGAAAACCCACGAATGCCCGTGTGTGTATCACAGGGCGGTAGTAGTGAGGGATCCCCCAAAGGATGAAACTCACCAGTGCACTCAAATCATCCACTGGGCCGGCACGCATTTTAGCCGCCGAACATGCGCTGAGGTATACTGAGGGCTGATTGGAGGCGACTTTAGCGTGGGCGTGTGTGGGGGAAGTGATCGGCGTCAAACAACACTGTGAGCCAGAGATGAGACTGGCGTGTGGGCGAGTGGTTAGGGAGGGATGGATGGCAGTTGAACAGTGCTGCTGCTGTCACCAAACGGCCGCCAAGGTCGACCTCAATGTGCGAGCGCATGTCGTTTCCTCCTCTCACTTCACTGCTGCAGCGACAATAGCGCCCGCCCAGCATTGTCTTGCGATTCTTCTCTCGCCGCCGTGCGCGTCTTGTCGCACGCCCACGCTCACTACCTTGCTGCACCTCACCTACATACGCGCCTGTCGCAGGACGACCCACCGCCGCCCTACGCATACCGCCATACACTCGAGCAGGCTCGCCCAAGCATACAAACAATCGCGACCGTGTCTTTGTGTGTTGCTTGTTGCTCTGCCTATTCCTGGACTTGCGCGCGCCACCCTCCTTTGATCCCATTGTTGCGCGAACAAAGCGGGCCAGACTTCCTCTCCATATGCCACTGCGCATTCCACTGCCCGCCCTCGCCGCACACCATCACGACCTTCGTTAATCCACTCCTTCGTTGCGGTCAACCTTGGATACTCAGCTCACTCTCGAGCATCTCACTCTGATTACTTCAGACCCAAACCCAATCTGCCGGTCAGATTATACACTCACTTATCTTGGAAGCGCCTCATACGAAACGCCTTTGAAACCGCTCGATCGATCAATTGAAACAACACGACGTAACCCGTGAACAAACACAACACCATTCACATGCACCATTGATTCAGCTGGGCTGAACGAAAAAAGGCCCCACCAAAACATACACTTCTATCCGCCACAATAGTCTACCCATCATGGGCTGCTTTGGCGATCGCGAAAAAGGCCCACCCGAGCCCACGGCCAAGTGGGACTACATCACCCTCTCCGACTTCAAATCCACTTCATCATGGAACACATTGGCCTACATGTGGGTCTGGATAATGGCAATTGTTGCTGTGGCGGTTTTCGCCGCAGACACCTTCACAGCCGTCAATTTGCTCGCCTTCAACAGATGGACCAGCAAGATTGAGCCCGCATTGAGCATTGAATATAGTCGCTGGATCTTCGCCGGCTGCATAATCTTCTCGACCGTTCTCATCATCATTTCCTGGATCTTCGCCATTCGCGCCCTGCGAAGCGGTGGCATTGCCGACAGCTACATGGACCCCCTCGCCGCCACATTGCAAAGTATGCGAGGCACGGGCTGGCGCAGATTCCTCGTCTTCACCAACCTGACAAAAAGCAAGAAAGGCGCAGACTACGTTGCCTTCTTCGTCTACTTCAACTTCCAAACCGCCATCCGCGTCATCATCGCCGAAGGCCCTCGCCAAGTCATCAACGGCATGACCCTCTACGAAGTCATGCAAGAAAGATTCTTCGAGGGCGCCGAGTCCGACAAATCAAATATTGAGCAATTCTGGGCCAACCTGCAGCACCTCTTCAACGAAAATACCTACCAGGCAATGACCATCTGCGCCATGCTGTTCACTCTGATCATCTGGATAATCAGCGCCCTGTGTTTGCTCGTCTCTCTCGTCCTTTATATAACCTTCCTCTGGCATTATATTCCCCAGCAAGACGGACGATTGAAGATCTACTGTCGTCGTAAGGTCGATAAGCGTCTGGAGAAGATCGTGGAGTCGAAGATTAAGGCGGCTATTGAGCAGGAAGACAAGCAGGCTCGCAAGGCCGAGCAAAAGGCAGTACAGAAGGCAGAGTATGTTCGAAAGAAGACGGGAACTCTGCCAGTTGAGCCGCCTGTCAAATTCACCCGCCAGCCGACTTTACCAGCGGTTCCTGTCACTTCAGACGTCAACAAGGAGGACAAGCTGCCGGAGTTCCCGCTTTTGAGACAGGACACGACGACGACAGTGTCGACACTACCACTGTATACAAGTCGCCCGCCTACCCGCAATGGAACCCCACACTTGGAAAAGCAACCTAGTCAGAGGACCATGCACTCAGCCAGGCCGATGCCCAGTAGGATGACAACTCAAAGCTCGGGATTCCCAACTCCCAACGATGAGATGGATGCACCGCTGCTCGACAACGCTGGATACGCCGGTCATGTTGGTCAGGAGATATCAAGACCACCGACTGCTGTCAGTCGCCAAGGCTCGAACTCTTCACTGAACAGACCGATGCTTGCACGTACCATGACACAAGACTCGCAGGCATCGCAGATTTATCCTCCAAGAGCTCCCACAGCTCCTCCTGGAGTGATGAGATCTTACACGCCAATGTCTCGAACCGACTCACCAGGACCCAGACAGCCTGTTGGCCCTCGCATGCCCATCGCCGGCAGACCGACACCTCCACCAGGCGCAATGCCATACCAAGAGTCCATGGGTCCATCCCGCCAAAACACTCCCATGACTTTCGACCACACGCGTCAAGACAGCAACGCCTCTTTCAACCGCCCGCCACCAATGCCCCGCGAGCCACAATACGGCAACATGCAGAACCAAGTCCCATCATTCTCCCGCCCCACGCCCGCGCCCCAAGCAATGAACTTCCACCGTCCCTTCTCGCCACCTTCCGCGCAAAACGACAAACCTCTACCATACCCCACCGACAGCTACGAAATGACCCCCCAGCCTCGCATGACCCAAACCCCATCGCCACCACCGCCCGAGCCCCAAGTCGGCACCACCGGCTACGTAGCTTTCAACCCTTCCGTCCACAGCGCCTCAACAACCCCAGCTCCACACCAGCAAATGCCACAAATCCCTCAGCGCAGCGTGACAGCTTCGCCAGCAGTTTTCAACTCCCAGCCCGCAGCCCTACCACCCCTCGAAGTCCCTCAACGCAGCTTCACAGCGCCTGCCGTCGACTACCCCTCTCCTTCACTGGGCGTTCCGCATAATCCACACTTCGACAACCGCTCTACGATCGGATACTCGGATATTGTCGACGATTATGGAAGGCCGCAACAGGATGATGGCAGGGATTTTCCGCGCGCTGGACATAGGGATGAGTTTGGTCGGATGAACTGAGGAGGAGAGTTTTGCTACGCTGGGAGGTTTCAAGGAAGGACTTGAATGACGATTTTTATAACGATGAGATACCAATTTGCATGGCATGGCATGGCATGGCATGAGCGAGTGGCTTCGGGCATGGTGATGACTTTGCTGGTTTGATTGAGGAGTGTTTGTTTGCTTTTCTGTTGTTGTCGATTTGATGTATCTTATATACCCCCCTTTTGCTTTTTGAAAATCGACAAAATAACTTATTTGCACTTCCACAAACTTATTTGCACTTGTCACAAGAACATTGCGATTCGCCCTTTCGTCCAAATATTCTACCTCCGAGGTGCAATCAGGCGCGGATCTGACAGTTGCTTCTCCTGTCTTGTTAGAACTGAGAATTCTAGCTTCTTTGGAAACTGCTATACGTCGAGGAAGTGTTGAATACCTACTGAGTTGCCTTGCTTTGTCACGTTATCCTGAATCCTATTCTATCTCAGTAGGGGGATTATTTTCAATCTTGTTGGGATTCCAGAAACCCAGATTGTGGATAGTTCTGGTTTGGTAGTGTCAGGAACAGAGATATCTTATTCCATCTGGTTTTTATAAACGAGTCAAGAGCCTTCGATTCTTCCATACATTGGCACCTTATCGAGTCCTAGATGGAGCACCATCTCTATCGTCGCACAAAGGAAGTCTACATACCAATTTGGCACGACTGGTTATGAGAGAGTGTTGCGAATTTGTCCACTACTCTATAGAATCTACACCGCGACAAAAACCAGCAACGGTGGACGCATGCAATCGAGGCTGAGCAGGCCTCGTCGACACGCGATTGGCGCGCCAAAAGCTGTCGAGGCTATGAGGGTGGCCACCCAGAGCCACAGTAGCGCCCGTTTGCTTGCGCGGAGAGCCTGAAACGGCTGGCTGCGCAGCAGTGAAGCATGACGACAACTTCGCGACTCTTCGCATGGCCGCCGCCATCAAACATAACACCCGCATACTCTCGTGAACATCTCCTTTACGCACCTCACACACATTACCCACAACAGAGCTCGCTCAGTCGACCAGCAGAACAGCAGTACGACTCCCTCACACTCCCTCGTCAGCTCCTAGCTAGCCACTAATCACATTCACAGAACCCTGCAGTACCGTCTCTCCAAACCACACCACACCACTTCGACAAGCCTATCCACCACCATGCCGCCTTCCACCGCCTCCTCAAGCTCCTCCAACACCAAAGGCCCCAAAGTTCCCATCAAGCAAGGCTGCTGGTGCGGCGACGACTGCAGTTGCTGCATCATTCCGATTCCTTGCACTGTGATGTAGGGGGCCATTCACGACCTCGCGACATCTCCGCTGGAAGACCGCAGGGAGAATCGGAGGGAGGCTGAGGTTGCTAGCACGCAACAATACTACGGGACAGTGCGTGGACTTGCTGAGTATGGAGGCTTGTGAGCTGTTGAGGCATGCTGGATGCAGGGGCGTTTTTTTTTCTTTGGGCATGGGCTGTTTGTTCGATTGGGATAGTTGTTTGGTATACCTGGGATTTGCTGCGGTGGGACTTTAATCGGACTCAAGTGTTTTGTTTCTACTTGCGAGCAGTTATCCACATTTACTTATTTGGCCTGTTTGGCCGTTCACAGGCAGTGGGCATGCACGTTGCATCTACGTGGCTTGGCCTTCTATGTGCTACTGCTGCTTGTGTGCATGGGCTTGGCCACTTTTGAAAGATTCCTTAGGTATGTCGTGATGTTGGAACATGTTATTCTGGGTTTCGTGCTCGTATGCACCCATCTTTTGGATCATGGGGCAATACTGCACTGTACCAGTGCAGATGTAGTGGACAAGTATTTTAGGGTCTGGACGAACATCCTATTCTGGATTGCTCATACCATCTACCGTAACGAAACTCTCCTAGGTGTAGCAACAGGGGCTAAGAGGTACTATAATTTCCGAGTGTCAATTGGCAATTGATGGAGCATGTTGGCATCCAAGCGGAAAACGAAGCTGTCAGTAGCCAGCAAAATCCTCCAACAGCCTGGTGACAGGTATGACCGAGCAAGACAGCGCAATTCAAGCAAACAGCATGAATTGCTTCGTGGTGCGTTGGTATAGAACAGAATTGTTTACATTGATGGGAAAGTTGGAAAATCGATTAATTAAATATAGACACTGCATTAACCGAAGCTTTCGGTAATAGCCCTAAGGAAGCGCCGAGCGTGGGGTAGTTCGGCACGCACGTCAGTCGCGACCTCAGACCTCCATCTGAGCCTGCGGTAGGCACTTAGCTTCCATATTCACAAGCTAAAGACATTACACCCTATCCGACAATGGCCTGAGCACACGGCTCAAGAGCAGATTTCTACCATGAAGGCTTGTCCGCTTTACGACGCGTGTGTAACTTGATCTAAGCAACCAATATTCGCACCACCAATTCCAACGCCCTGCAGGACGAGGCGCGCTTCAGGCCTCAATCTAGCATACATCCAGCGCTATACCCACAATGGACCATGTCAGCAACCTTGCCGCATCGCCTTTACTCGAGGTAAATGCCTCCTCCAAATCGCCAGCGAAGAACCGAAGCCTTTCCGATCCTCCCACCACTCTCGCGCCTTCTCCCTCCATCCGCGAAAAGCTCCGCCGAGAAAGTAAAGACGACAATGCCGTACCTTCCACGCCGAAGACCACACGGCGACCCGACTTTCTTTCTCGTGGTCTGAGCCTGCAAATGCCCAGCCCGACACAACTTTCAAGAACCGGGCCTCTAAGTCCCCGGCTGGAACAAACCAACATCCATTCGTATATGCAGTCGCAAAGCCAGACCGGAAGCCCCGCGACATCACTCCCCAGGCATTCGCGAGGTCTGGACTTCTCGCGCGCTTCCACCAATCTTCACCACTCCACACTGGCTGAACAGAGGGAGCCTGACTCATCACCGGTCGCTGCACACAGGGCCATGAATATTCCTGGGCGAAAGATGTCGATGGGCTCCATGGCGCTGGACTCGCCTGCTTTTGTCGGAAGTGGAACATGGGGCTCGCTAGCACCCGAGCGCAGCACTGTCAGCAGCTCAGTGGGGAGCGTGAACATGCTCGCGAGTGAAAGCGAGTCCAGTGACAGTGACGAAGATGCGAGCATGGCAGGTGACGAGGATGATCCCATTTTTGCGACACCGCAAGTGCACAAGCTTCAAAATCCAACAGCATCTACACCTTTCAGCGGACCCTTGACTCCAGGTGGCTCGACTTGGACAAGCGGGAGCGCTTTCTCACCAGCCGCGCAAAGCCTCATGAAAACAATTCGCCGATCACGTCTCCACAGCAAAGGTACCAACAAATCCCGAAAACATTCAAGCAGCGCCAGCAACAGCGGATACAGCTCCATGGCTTCACCACGGGCGCACTCGCCGCCACCTATGCGAAGCATAGAGTCTGCGGGTGGAGGATATTTTGGCATGAACAAGGCTACGCGTAGCAGGCGGGAGAGCCTTGCTCTAGGTACCGACGGATTACATCTTTCGAGTGGGAATGATAGTGGTGATGAGGGATCAGGCGCTGCTCCCGGGACTCCTGGTGTCATTCGACGAGCGGTAACCAGGCGTGGCAACCTACTGCCGAAAACCAAGGGTTTCGCACGTGTCAGGGCTGCGCTTACGGAGGAATCACAACCCGTGGATACTGAAATTCGGCGCGAGTCAGAGACTATAAGACAGGTACGGGAAAGAGAGCCAAGCGCAGCGCCTGACCTTGACCCTACGAGACATCGACCTCAAACCGCGACCGCAGCATCATCACCCAACCTGCTACCTGCAGTGCCAGAAGCTGCACAAGAAGACTTCGGTCGAGACCTGGAACAAGATATCAGTAACAATGAAAGGGGACTGGGTATGAACTTTGCTCTGCATGCGCATCGTAACAGTGCCGGCACCGGGTACTGGAACCGCTTTGATCCGTAAGTCCCGATTCACCGGAATTCATTGAAGAAATTCAATTAACAACAACAACAGGTCAATGCGCACTCCGCCACCCCCCAACTTTAACAGACAAGGGAGCAGCATCATGTCCGATATCAACATGGACTCACCCCTACCTTCCGAGATCGGCTACTCCATGAAGATGCGCGGCCGCGCCCAGTCCTCCGCCTCAGATGCCTCAGAAGCCTTTGGCCCTACAACTAGCAACAACAGCACCGCCGCCGCCTCGGGGCTGACCGATGACATGCACCTCAATAAATTCAAACGCCGTCGTGACGACGACTACGACATCGCATATGTCAAGCGCAGAGCCGTCTCTCCCGGCATGAGCACACAAAACAGTCCAGTTCTCACACAATCGCCCTCCTACCGCGACTCGAACGGCTCCTGGGGCCAGCCTCCGGAGAAGAAGAAAGACTCGCAGAATCAAGGCGCTAACAGCGATACGTCGCAGAGCTCCCACCAGGCTGGCTCGTCTCGCACGGGAAGCGGGTCAGCGCCTGCAGGAAAGAAGCTCGGGTTGCAAGGCATGGTGGATACTAATGACGGTCTGATGAAGATGAGTATTGGGTAGGATGACCGAGCGAGGCTTGTCTGATACGTGGGAATGTTTGATTAGCGAGGTGCTTGCGGCGTTTATCACTTTCTTTTGGTTTTCGGTGTTGTCTATCTTTACTATTGCTCGATTCAGGCTGGCTGGTACATTTGATTGATAGTGGAAGATAACTGGAAATACGACTCTTGATAAAGACATGATTGGAATGTTCGATCTGGTTGACTTCTTGCGTTGATTATTTGCGAAGAAAAATAGTTCTTGTATCATTCATGAACTACTAGGCGTTCTCACAAAGTGCCTTCAAGGCCTCAGGCATGAACCGGCTAACCTGCCGTCCACCCCCATCGGCGACCTCACTCCCAAACATCCCACCTAACCATTGGCCGTCGCTCATAGAGCTCTTAAACGAAACACGCCCAAAACCGCAACACACAGAAATGGCCTCTAAACAAGCCACCGTCGCTTCATTCGTCGAATCGGCGCCACCGGGAGAGGTTGGTAGGAATGGCCTCCCCAGTTAATCAAGATCCGAGCTGACGTATGCAGCTCTCCAATGTCGTGGCTGGTGTGTTTGCCCCGTTGCCAAACAAAGCAGTATAGCAAGTGATTAAACTTTCTTGCAGATATCAAGGCTTTGGCTGGCGACGATGCGAGCCTGTTGCAGTCGCTTGAACCCGCGTTCAGAAAGTACAATGAACAGCAGTACGCTACTGTGAAGCTGCCTGGAAGCAGTGAGACGGTATGCCGGTAACCACCCTTGAAATTGGCATGGGTGGGAAATTGATTGTTCCCAGGTCATTGTCAGCGAACACAACTCCTTGGGCGACAACCGATACTTCGACACGGCGAACCAGACGTCGTTCCAGGTGGAGCACTCCTCACAGGTACACCCCGAACCTCTTCCACAACCACGTCTCCGCACGGACTAACAACCCGCAGACCGCCTCCGGTGCCCAACAGCACGTTCTCGACTCCTCCAACGCCGACCTCATCCGCTCCCTCCAAAAGTCCTTCTCCAAGGCAGCCTCCGAGCACTTCCCCACTTCCACCATCGGCATCTACCCCACGTCCTCAGACACCGAGCTAGCCATCCTGCTCGTAGCGAACAAGTACTCTCCTCAGAACTTCTGGAATGGCCGCTGGCGCTCCACGTACACCCTGTCGCCTTCATCCGGCAACCTGACTGGTTCCATCAAGGTGGACGTACACTACTACGAAGACGGCAATGTCAGGATGAGCACGAGCAAGGAGGTCTCAGTCCCGGGTGCCATGGTCGTTGCGAACGCCAGCGGTGCCGATGCTGTTGTAAGGGAAATTGCAAAGGCCGAGAACAAATTCCAGGAGGAGCTCAACAGGGCTTTTGTCCAGCTGGCCGAGGGTAGCTTCAAGGGCCTGAGGAGGCAGTTGCCCGTCACTAGGCAAAGGGTTGAGTGGGAGAAGATCGGTGGATACAGGGTAAGCATGACGATGTTTGTTGAATATCATGGATAATACTGACATATTCGCAGCTGGGCCAGGACATCGGTGGTGGTCGCTCGAAGTAGGCCAGATAAAGTCTTTGACTTTACGGCCAATGAGTACATCATTTTGTTAGGTAGCCGTAGTTGAGGCACCAGATGTGTCTCTCTCCACAAGAGCTTGCATATCAGATCAGAATACAGGACGAGTCTACGACATTTTGGTTTGACACCACACCTCGTGACTTTGTGCTTATGTGATCTCTTGGTGATCGATTGCCATTGAAATCAAGGAAGTGAAGCCCATTGTTGTGCGCGTACAGACGTTCTTCTCTGCAAGACTGCTGCCCGCTCCCCGTTCAACCTCGCCTTGGTGGCGGACCTCCAAATAAAACAAACTCCGTAGCATCAATCGCGTCGTTCAGAAAAGCTCGAATACCTCGACGCCTGCGCGGCCGCGGCTCATTCGAGTTGCCAGACGCAGCTTGTTGCGGCACCAGATGCTCTCGTCGTTGTGGTCCCTGTGGTTGCTCTTCGACCTGATCACGATCGTCCCGTTGCTTCCTACGTCTCCTCCGCCTTCTACTACGCTCATCACCCTCCTCTCGGCCCTCACTTCCTCCACCAGACCTGGACCAAGCCCTCTCCGCCTCTCTCCTTCTCAAATCCCTCCTGGCATCCTCCACCATTCTCATCTGCACCTCAAACGCCCTCCAAACCGCACCAACACCCTCCCCGCCAGCATCCTCCTGATTCTGAATCCTCCTCGCCCTCTCCTCATCCCCAACCTCGTCATTATCATCCCAAACATCCCCCTCATCAAAAATAGCCCTCTCATCCCCCCTCCTCCCAAACCTCGGACACCCCCCCTTCTCCCTCCAATGCCCCACCCCATCCCTAACAAACCCCCCACAAACAAAGCAAAAATGCCTCCCACAAGCGCAAACAACATGATTACACCCCTCCCTCAACTCCACCCGCCTCCTACAATTCCCATTCGGACAAACCTGCCATTCCACCCCCCTCACCAAACCCCTAAAAGCCCGCTCCTCCAACTCCTCCTTCCGACTCGCATCGCACTCGTGCTCAATCTCCACTTCCGCCCCCGCCACGTCCCCCGTGCTGAAACTCTCCTCGCATCGCAGGCACGTATACCACTTACAAACCTCACAACGCACACACCTCTTCGCCTCCTGCCACTTTCCCACGAAATTCCCGCACGCCTCTGGGCGGCGCGGCGGATCCGTGCGCGCGCAGAATACTCGCTCGCACACGGGGGTGGCGTATTCGTGCGATTTCGCTTCGTAGGCTTGGAGGAGTGAGGGGCCGAGGATGTGCGCGTAGCGGGAAGCGGAGAGCGGTTGGTTGCCCCAGTGGGCTGGGTGGTGGGATTCGGAGGTAAGGGCTAGGGTGAAGAGGTGCCGGAAGCAGGGGTGGCAGAGGGGGTGGGTTTCGATTAGGAGGTGGGGGGTGGTGAGGGGGGTGAGGCAGGTTGTGCAGGTTGGGAGGGGTTGGCTGGTCATTTGGGGTGGTGATGTTGAGTTTCTTTTTTTTTTTTGGATGTCGGTTTTGGTGGAAATAGGAGGTTTTGGATTGTTGGTTTCGGTGGGTGTGGTGGGAGGTGCTCTGAGGGGGATGTTGTGTTGGGGGGTTTAGAGTGGATAGTCGGTATTGACTAGAGAGTTGTTACCTTTTCTTATAGGACCGGATCTTGGTATGGAGCTCCTGTGGCCAGTTAATCAGGTAGAGATGGCGTTGCTTACCGACCTCTGTTGTCATGTCATAAAGTAAATGGGGGTATGAGACCGCGGTCCTGGTGCATCGCAAGATGGTATTGTCATATCGTAGGGAATTTGTGTCGCTCGGAGTGGCGTAATACTCTTTTATATATGTTGTACAATGTTATACTCACACATGCCGTGGTGGATTGCCGTTGCGCCGCGCTGTACAGACATGCCGCCCTGGTCTTCTTCTTCTTCTTCTTCTTCTTCTTCCTCATCTTCTCATGTTCTTTGAAAATGTCCCCATGCATGTGTATTCCCCGTAAAGTTGCGATCCCTCGACATAGACATCCAGTCGAGTCTTTCGCGCGAAGAAACTCCCGATCCTCTTTTTGAACAGTCCTGAAATCTGCCTTCTACCCATAAATCCCTTAGTTACCACCAAAGTCGCTAGCCTGCAAGTTCCTCGTCATGCTCGGCAGCTTAACCACCAAACCGTCCAACTCCTTGCTCATGATAACCTGACATCCCAATCGCGAAGTCTCGGTCAAGCCGAAAGCCAAGTCCAGCATGTCGTTCTCGTCATCGCTAGGCTCCTCCATCTTGTCGAACATCTCGTCAGAAGTGACAACCACATGGCAAGTCGAGCAGGCGCAAGAACCGCCACACGCGCCCTCCATTTCGAGATCGTTGGCTTGCGCGATGTCAAGCAGGTTGTCGCCATCGGCCACTTCCAAGACAACTTCGTTACCGTTTTTCTCGATGAAGGTCACTTTGCGCTCCTCGCCCGGTTTGGGAGGGGTGAGGTGGCCGTGGTATTTGGTGGAGGTGGTTGAGAAGGTTCGGGGTGTTTGGCTGCTCGAGAGGGAGGCGGAGAGTGAAGGACGGATAGTGGTTGCTGCTACGTTCTGGCGTGTATGCTGTGCGCGCAGACTCGATTTCATGAACTGGCCTGTTCTTGATGAGAGGCTTGGGCGGAGGGTGCGGGAGCAGGTGGACAGGGCGTTAAGGGCCATTCGAGGAGTCTGCGCCATTTTGGCTGTGATATTTCGCCGTAAGATCTGGTGGTGATGTTGTTGCGGTTATTATGTTTTGTGTCGAGGGATCAATTGTTGAGAATGAGAGTCGGGTATGGCTAACGTTTGGAGGGTAGTGACGGCAAATGCTTACGAGACGAGAAATGTCGCTGGTCACATTTGGTCGGAGCTTTCGGCGGTCTCTCACTCTCTCCACCAGCACCAAAGCAGCCAAAGCCCATCCCAGTGCCACCAGCTAGCTGCCTACGTCAACAACACACCCTACCAACTAAACCTACATTGCAGCAAACCTCACCACCATTTCCACTCTCCTTCGCGTACTTACACACTGACTGGAAAACCAACACACATACTCCACCATCATGGCCGGCCATGATCGATTCCCCATGACGCCTTCGCGAGAGCCAAATCCACTGCGTCCATACTATATCCCTCCTTCGATCGGCCCTGCACCAGGGGCCACGTCCAACAACGCGTCTGCGCAGACTTCCAACGTGCCACGTTCTACACGACCCTCACCATCCTACCAAAGTAACGCGAGCGAGCTGCTTCCGGACCTTGATCTCGACCTGCGCAACTCCGCCAGCGAAGCATGGACAAGCACCCGCACGCTGCTGGACACCCTAGCATGGCGCTACGCCAGCTGCCTGATGGCCCAACCCTTCGATGTCGCCAAAACGATCCTGCAGGTCTCGCTGCCTTCGGGCGTAGTTGCTGCTGCGACTCCTAGAAAGAGAAGAACTTCGCCGCGTCAATCGTCTCGCGAAGGCGGATCACGCAGGAGAGACAAAGACTATGAGTCGTTCAGCGAGACCGACGAAGAGCTTGACCTGAGCTCACAAGCGAGCGACGATGAGATGCCAAACTATTTCTCATCGGCTGCGCCTCGAAGCAGGTCTCCCAGGAAGCGACGCAGGACGCCGCCATCTGCCTCACCATCGCCGGACCCTACGCCTACGCCGTCCCGTAACTCTCGAAGCAGAAGAGACGATGCTGAAGCCGAGTACAAGCTTGTCCTGAAGCGTGGCGAGTCAGTCATGCACGCTATCTCTGTGCTCTACGAGACATCTGGCGCTGTGGGTCTATGGAGAGCTACGAACTGCACTTTCCTGTACTCCATCCTCTTGAGGACCACGGATTCCTTCTTGAGATCACTCTTACTGGCGTTGTTTGGCCTTCCAGACCTCAGCGGCCCTGAAAATGGCGGCTTGACTCCCGGTATCACCAGTTCAGCCGGCGCCGGCACGACCGGATTGGATCTATCTGACTCGCCTTCGCCTCTCGCCAGCCTTGTTGTGATCGGCTTGGCTAGCTGCCTGACTGGTCTGTTGCTTTCACCTTTGGACCTTGTACGCACTCGCCTCATCGTGACACCAGCGTCACACCCTCCGCGCGGCGTGCTCAGCAACCTCAAACGCCTGCCGTCTCTCATCATTCCTGGCAGACTGTGCCTCCCCACCGCTCTCTACCACACGCTCCCCCAAGTCTTCTCAACTTCAGTACCCCAAATCCTTCGCCGCCAAATGCACATCTCGCCAGAAAACTCCCCAAGTCTCTGGTCCTTCGCATCTTTTGGAACTTCTCTCACGGAGCTCTTCATTCGCCTGCCATTAGAAACCCTCGTCCGCCGTTCGCAAGTCAACTATCTCAAGGAAAACTCCAAGGACCTCCCACTCATCGTTGAACCAGCACCATACCTTGGTATCGGCGGTACAGTCTACAGCATCATGTACTCGGAAGGAGAGACCAAGACCAAAGACGCAAAGGGTATGATTAGGATTCGCAGGGGTCAAGGCGCTGCTGGTCTGGTCAGGGGATGGAGAGTGGGTTTCTGGGGCTTGGTGGGTGTATGGGGTGCTGGATCATTGGGTCCGGCGAATGAGAGCAGGAGAGGCGAATTTTAGGACGGAGATGTACTATTTTGTGCCGTTCTTTTCGGGAGTCGTTTTGAGCTGTATATACCCAACTCTTTTGTAATGTATTTATTCAGGCTGGCAAGATACGAAATCGCGCCCTGCTTTATCTTCATCCAACTTCAAACCATATCCCACCTACTTCTTAATCCCCACAACAACCATATTCCTCGGACTAACCGCATAATCAAACACCGGCTCAACCCAAGCCTCCCCCACCTCCGCCTGCTCCCTCAACCACAAAAACCGATCGACCACAATCAAACTCTCCACCACACCCGCCGAAAAAGCCATCAAACTCCACACAACACTGAGGTCGTGCTTCCTATGCGCATAAAGACGCTCATACTCTTCCAGATCGTCGTCGCTCACGTCGGTCATTTTGGTCTTGAACAGCTCGCCTCGCACGGGGCAGTCGTAGAGTTTTGCGAGCGCGCCGCGCACGTAGGCGGGGAAGGAGGCGTAGCACGCTTTACGTAGGGAGCCGATGATGATGGGCGTGCCGCTCGTGTGGCCTAGGGGGCTCGAGGAGCCGGTTGAGGCTGCTTGGGGAGGGGGCACGATTTCTTTGTCGAGGAAGAGGCGCTGCAGGAGAGCGCGGTAGAAGTGGCGGGTGAAAAAGCCCGCGCTGTCTTTTGCTGTCCAGTTCTGCGGCGCTTGCACGGCCATCATGCGCGCTGTGATGTTGAGTTTGACGCCCGGGGTGCCTTCGGCGGCGCTTTTGGCGCTGTGGTCGTTGCAGAGGCGCGCGCTCATGGGGAAGCCGTGGGGGTCGCCGCGCATGGATTCTTTTTCCACGCGGGGGTGGGCGGCGGGGCGGAGGGAGGGGAGTTTGTAGGTTGCGGGCGTGAGGCGTTCGGTGAGAAGGTTGTAGCAGCAGCCTACGAGGCAGATTGCGCGGACGGACGGGTTGAGGGTTAGGCTGCGGATGCCGTGGTGGAGGAGGTTGCCGCAGGAGTGGAGGGAGATTACCATTGCGTTTTTGGAATGGGGGGTGGAGGGGAGGGCGAGGTGGGATTCTTGGAAGCCGGGTTGGGTTTCGGTGGGGGTGGTGGCTTGGGTTATTTGGTTTTTGGCTTCGGTGGGGTCGACGATTTGGTCCATTACGTTGTTTAGGTTGCCGTCTTCGATCCAGTGCTCCACGTATTGGATTGTTCCTTTGCCGGAGGCGGAGAGTTGGACTTTGGCTTCGGGTTCGGGGGTTTGGGCTGTGCATTCGTCGTCTTCGCAAGGTTCTTTGGCTTGCTCGCTGAGTTCTGAGGGTGGTGTGGGCGGCACACTGCTGCTGAGTTCGGGAGTTTCGAGGCCGGCTCGCCAGGCCTTTTTGTTCCGCATGATGTTGTCTTCTTTCTGTCGGAGCTTGGCCATGATGTCGTATTTGATGGCTCTGTCCTGGTTGTGGCCTCTGCTTTCAATCGCGACGATATTCCTGTCGTAAGGCGGTGATGCCAATGCTCGCCCGAGGTAATTCTGCCCAGAGCCGAAATCGACCAGATGAGAGATGGGATGTCCAGTGGCGTCGGAGATTGAAGATGTTAGGTTGTCGACGTAGGAAGAAAAAATTCCTACCTCGTGCACTTTTTTTACATTCATTCCTACGGCTACATGGCGAGCAAGCTTTTGCGTGGGTTTCATTGCTCTGTTCCTGGAGCATTGGGATGATGTTGGCGCTCTGACTAGCAAATGTTTCCGTACGCCACGGATGTATTCCACGAGTGAGAGTGGAGGGCTTGGACCATCCCGCCAGTTTTGATCAATTTGTTCCAGGTCTTCTCGCATCAGTAGATCCAGGATGTCCATAATATCGTGCTTGACGAAAAAATCTCGCCATTCTTGCGGTAGTATCCTAGAGTACAAATCTGGGGTGCTTGTGAAGAAATCCAAGATGTGTACGCCGCCACAGAGTGTCTGTAAAAGTTCGTTCGAACCCGCGAAACCCAGAAGAGCGTTCACATATTCGTCAGAGTCTGCAAATTCATCCGAGTGTGGTAGTGGTCGGTCAGGGCCGATATGAGTTGCGTTGGCGGCCATTGCGCTGTCGAATACGTCTTATACAGTAACCAGTAAGAGTCAGAAGCCATATACTTCACTTCATTATTTGAACAATTTCCGAGCCATCGTCGCATCGGGTCTAGGGTGAAACAATTGCAAGTGGAGTTGATTCAAAGATTAGGTTGCGGGAAGGGGAGCGGGAGGCAGTTGAAGCTACCACCTCCTAATAAGCTTCCCAGGGTTATCGCCCTTGTCGAGACTCCCCAGTTGTACACGCATCACTCTGAGGGGGCTGTCCTGTTCTTAGGGAGTCTTGTTCGTCATCCGGTGTCAGCAACACACCTCATCAACTGTCATACACCGCTTTCTGTCCTTTCTTTCTTTCTTTCCATCTGTGTTCATACAACTTTTGCCTCGATGCAGACATAGCGCCTACTGTTGCGCCGAACCGAGCCATTACTGGCACCCTTGCACAACTTGTGCCACGACCATAATTAGAGGCCCGCCCACCATTCTTTCGATACCACACCTAGCGCGATGCTCCTCTCACCTTTCACCTCGCCGCGCAGGCTGGCCTTGATCGCGGTCTTGGTCTTCCTTGTCGCAGTCGCCTACCTTTCGTCATCACCCTCCTACCGTGGGTACCTGCCGAAGTACGACTCTTCTGGCCTCAAATCCAGTAATGAGGAGGATCACCCGTCCAATGGACATGTAGAAAAGCCAGTGGAAGAATTGGAGGTGCCTTTTCAAGAACCCGCGAAGGCTGGATCTCAGGACGTAGCACACGATGCGCATGGAGAAGAGTACAAATACACACCCGCTCCGAGCACGGTCGACTACGGCGCCGCATCGTCGGCTAGCTCTTCATCTTCGTCGAAGAAAGCGGCTGGCCTTGCAGCATCTTACTCGCCGACACCGCTACCTCATACGCCTTACGAGCAAGTCAAAGCTCAGATCCAAGAGCTCATTCAACCCTGGAGACCTGAGTCGCCGCAAGGTGGCCACTGGCCCCCATACGAAGAGTACATCAACAAGGACTATAACCCTAACAGATGGGAAGGCTTCGATTTTGACAACGATTTCTACATATCGAATGGTATCGATCGACTTAAGGACGAGAAGGACGTGAAATTGGAGCCATACCTGCCTTATCCCAAATACAACTCTGCTGAGTACAAGGAAAGCTGGCTTGGCGAATACGTATCCTGCGTCGGTCCACGTGGAAAGCGCCTGAACGAGAGCTCTGAGGATATCGTGAAGGCTTACTCATCGCTCCCGCATGGGTTCCCTGACGTGGCTATCGGCGACGCCAATGTTACTGGTGTGGACATCAGCAAATGCTTTGATCGTTATCACCGCTATGGACCCTACGGTCTTGGTCAGGGAGACCGTAAGGAAGTCAAGGATTGGGAGGAGCCTTTGTCGAAGCCGGACTGGGCCTCTGTCGGTTGGGGATCTTTGCAGGATCAATGTGTGTTGGAGAACAAGGAACGGTGGGCGCCCAAGGCACGCGTGGCTGTTGATACAGCCCCCATCAAAGACATGCCGAAAAGTCCGATCGAACAAGTACAGGAGCATGACGACTCTGCGAAGAAGCCGCAGCATCATCACAGGACTGCCCTTCTTATCCGTACTTGGGAGGGCTACAAATACACCGAAAACGACAAACAAGCTATTCGTGCTTTGATTTCTGAGCTGTCACTGCTCTCTGGCGGAGAGTACCAGGTTTTCCTGTTCGTGAACATCAAAGACAACCATGCCAACATCTTCGATGAGAGGATCAGGAAAGATTATCTGACTGCCAATGTCCCGCACGAGTTCCATGATATTAGTATGCTCTGGAACGAAGGCATTATGGAAAACTGGTACCCTAAAGTCACGGACTGGCAGGTCTACTGGCATCAATTCATGCCCCTGCAGTGGTTCATGGAGACACACCCCGAGTTCGATTATGTCTGGAACTGGGAGACTGATGCCAGATTCACCGGTAACCACTACCAATTTTTGGAAGCCATGGCACAGTTTTCTCGTAAAACGCCACGCAAATACATGTGGGAGCGTAACCAACGCTTTTACTTCCCGGAAGCGCACGGTACCTATGATCAGTGGCTAAGCGACACAGACTGGACAATTGAGAAGGCCATGAAGGAAGACGGATTGGAGCCCGTCTGGGGTCCGCAGCCATACAACACCACACTTCAGACTCCCATTGGACCAAAACCCCCACATTCGATGTCTGAAGACGACTACACTTGGGGTGTGGGCGAAGAGGCGGATCTCATCACTCTGCAGCCTCTGTGGGACCCCAAGAATACCGAGTGGTCATATCGTAGCAAGATCTGGAACTTCATTCCTGGCATGCACCCTGTCTTCAACGGAGACGCCGATCCTGAATACGATGAACGCCATCACGAGGATTTCAAATTCCTCAATCGCCGCACATACATCAACACGCTCTCGCGCTTCTCCCGCCGCCAATTGCACGCCATGCACCTTGAGAATCTCGAGGGCCGTGCCATGCAAGCAGAAATGTGGCCTGGTACTGTGGCTTTGCACCACGGTCTGAAGGCCGTATATACCCCGCACCCTATCTGGGATGACCGTAAATGGCCAAGCTGGTATATGGACGCCATCTTCAACGCCGACGGCAACAAGCTGGCTCAATGGGGTCAGCGCTTGGACAGCGTTTACAATCACGATCGCGAGTACAACTTCCAGGGTTGGAGCTGGTACTATGCAAGCAAGTTCCCAAAGACGCTGTACAGACGCTGGCTAGGCTGGCAAGATAAGGACGACCACGGTCCTCTGCGCGAGGTCACAGGGAAGGAGCTGGAGGAGACCGGTGCTGAGTACGATCTCGATGGGCGCCCAGAGGCCGTTGGCGGCAAGGGCAGGATGTGTTTGCCTGGTATGCTTTTGCATCCTGTCAAGAGTGTCAATGAAAAGGAAGGATAAAAGGATGATTTCTTTTGGTTTTTTGGTTTGTGTTTGGGATCGATCCCGTTGTCTGCAAAGACTGAAGGGCGAGGCGTTGTAATCTTGGCTGGCCACCATTGGTGCTTGGACACAGCAAGGCAGCATTTGGCATATATTATAAAGCATGTACAGTTGAATTCGTTCCGACGCAGCCCCGGATACTGGAAATCCATTACGAGACTTCGCTAACGCCTCATACGATGTTCGACAAAAATGATACGCGGTCAGCCAGGGTAAGCAGCATCAAGCTTTGGAGAGACTGCCTGAATCACGGCGACTCTTCGTTTGTATTGTTCCACAAACGCGGCTGTCGCTCGATTCGGTTGTTGCCACGCTTTTTATGATTCTTGTTGAGTGGGCCGTTGGTGGCCTCACCCGGCTGTCGGAGATGGTCAGTGGTTGTAGAGTTTCAAACAGATGAACTCTTTCGGGGCAATACGTTTGAGCGAGTTCTGAAGGGGCTCTCCAATATATATATTGGCTGGGTCTTTCGAGATGTTCGATAGAGATGAACTTGCCAATGTGAGACCGGACATCTCAATTTCTTTTCATACCGGATAATGAGCCCTTGCAGTGTTCTGACGAACGGAAAATCTGTTCCGACTTTTCCAGAATACCCATTTACTCTCATTGCAAAATGACGCAAATCGTCCGGTTCACGAACCGAACGTGGCCTAAGTTGCTAAAGATGAAACGACGAGCTCGCGTTTGAAGCCGGGGTTGAACGCCGCCGTTGTCACGAAGAATTAAGCGACTTCACATCACCGAAACTCAAGCACTCCAAGACTTGCTTATAACAAACATGGCTTGCCCTTACAAGGGTTTTTCTTGCCCTATTCACTCTTTACCACCTCCAACCTCACCATCACCACCACCGCCGCCGCCATGAAAACCCAGAACTCCAAGAACGTGCTGTTGACCAGCGCTACGCTGCTGGCAGCGTCCGCCACCCAGGTTGCTGCGCAGTCTGGTTGCGACCTGCCCTCTTCCTACAGCTGGACTTCTTCTGAGGCTCTTGCGCAGCCGCAGAATGGCTGGTCTTCCCTCAAGGACTTCACCTACTCGCCGATCGATGGCAAGCACCTGGTTTACGCCACCTTCAGCGACTCTTCCGCGAAGTACAGCTCCATGGCCTTCGGCACTTTTGGCGAGTTTTCTGAGATGAGCGATGCCGCTCAGGATCCCATGTCTGAGACCGCTGTCGCCCCGACTCTGTTCTACTTCGAGCCCAAGTCCACCTGGATTCTTGCTCACCAGTGGGGCCCGACTGCATTCAGCTACCGCACTTCGGATGATCCTACCGACGCCCTTTCCTGGTCTGCCGCCCAGCCTCTGTTCGAGGGCCAGATCGAGTCCGACACTGGCGCCATCGACCAGACCGTCATCGGCGACAGCGAGAACATGTACCTGTTCTTCTGCGGCGACAACGGCAAGATCTACAGGTCCAGCATGCCCATCGACGACTTCCCCGGCAGCTTCGGCACCGCCTTCGAGACTATCATGGAGGACACTCCCCAGAAACTCTTCGAGGCCGTCCAGGTCTACACCCTCGAGGGCCAGAACAAGTACCTCATGATCGTCGAGGCTCAGGGTTCCAACGGCCGCTACTTCCGTTCTTTCACCGCCGACACTCTTGACGGCGAGTGGACCGTGCAGGCTGGTGATGAGAGTGCTCCGTTCGCCGGCAAGGCTAACAGCGGCGCTACCTGGACTAACGACATCTCTCACGGTGATCTCATCCGTACCTCTGCCGACCAGACTATGCCTGTCGATGCTTGCAACTTGCAGCTCCTCTACCAGGGTAGAGACCCCAACTCGGATGCTGACTACGATGCTCTGCCTTACCGCCCGGGTCTTCTTACCCTCTCTTCTTAGATTCGAAGATTGGGGAACCCCTTTAATGGTGGTCAAACAAGTTCGGTGGTCACTGAAGATGGTGTTTTGATGATGGATGGTGCCCTGAGAAGTAGTCAAGAGACGGTGCTGGCACTCTGTATTGATTAGCTTCGTTCGATTCTTATAAAAACAGACTACAAGAGTTTTGCACCCCTTACATGTCGTTGTTCTTCACGAACTTGTCTACTTCCCCGAGACATAAGTTGCCTACCACGAGATGGCCTACCAAAGTAATAGGCTTTTTTATGTCGCTGATCTGGGATAGAGTGTATCCCCAAGTCTTTAGTATTGTTGATTTTGCAGCCGTGACTACCAGATAGTTAGCAGACTGTATGATTCCATCTCGATCGGCACCAGCGGTCTTTCAGCAATGTGCACGACGTGGTAAATTCTGCTCGTTACTCAAGAGGCGAAGGATCCTCGAGGTAAATGCTGCCTTTTTGTTCGCGTGTGTGTGGACTTGATTCTAGATTGCGGTCGTCGCCGGGATCCTGTGTCAATGCCTTCGTTTCCGTCTGAGGGCACTACGAGCGGGTTGAATAAATGGATCTGTAATATCAGCCTCGCTCACGCTTGTGTGCATCGCTACTTGTTTATTGACATATTGGGAAGATGAAGGGATACCTACCTTACCTGGTATGGTCAACTCGCAAGAACTCGTGGATGGTCCCATGCGTGTCACCGGTGCCAAGCCAATGAGCCCTGACCTTGCTGTGACGCGCTCCGATTCCACTTTGGCTGTGAAGATAAATGCCGCATACCCTTTAGACATTGTGTGTCAGAAACTGCGGTTGGCCATTAGCTGACTCCCAATGTAATCAAAACCTGCGTGTGCAAAGCGAGATGCTTTTTAGCGAGCTACGCGCTCAAAGGATGATGGCGCAAGCGCTGCGAGGCTCGAGCAGAAGGCTGAGGCCAATAGTCTTCTGCATGCATGCCACAGGCGTCTAAGGTCTACCCCCCTTCGTCTGAATCCTGAAGGCGAAGCAACTCCATAATGTTGTAAGACGTACAGTCCATGAGCTCACACATCTCCGTTCAAACCGCAAGAGCATTATGTTCACTGCACTGTATCCCACCGAGCCTCTCCCTCCGGCCGAAAGAGATGCTGAGTAAGTCTCGCCGTGTTGGTTATAATTACTTACTGATAGTGAAATTTAGAATCTTTGTCATTCATGGCGCGGGAATGCCAGAGCCACTTGACTGGCTGCACGGCTCCGGACATTGGCTCGAAAGACTGTCGCTAGACAACAGACGGAGATTGCAGATATATCGCTACTCGTACGCTGTCAACAACTCCTCAGAGGATTCAGTCATGCAGCAGCTTTTCGCAGAAGGTCCCAGATTGTTGTCATGCCTTGATCAGCATTTGGCGGAGGCTCCTGTGAGTGTTTGTAGGTATTGACAGAACTACGGCGGGCCCTGACGCTTGAAGCAGCAGCGACGCCCTATTTTTTTCATCTGCCACAGTCTCGGGGGAGTCGTCTTGAAGAAGGTCTGTAAACGAATCTCGAGTGTTAGACCGCTTGCTAATCGTGGCATAGGCTCTCTGTGAACTCAGGAATCAATTTTACCAACATCAAGCCATCCTAAATGCCCTTGCAGGTATAGTTTTCCTCGGAACACCGCACATCGAACTCAGACAAAATGTGCAAACAAACATCGTTGAACTCATTCTCCGCTCCGGCTCGCACAAACCTCTACCTCGAAGCGCATTGGACCCAGCAGGTGACAACCTGTTATTGGAGAATTTGAGCCGCGAGTTCAGGCATATTTCCCTCATGGTACCGGTATTGTCAGCATGTGAGGCGAAGCCATCCAAGGTGTACAAGAACACATTTGCCAGGATTCCAAGACACAAAGACACACAGGTATTTGCGATTATCAATGACGCTAGATGTAGTCACGCTAACATCCCCGGCCGCGACAGATTCTGACGGATGTCAATTGCAAAACATGGGCAGCCAGCGAAAGCTTCATTGAGCTTAATTGTTCGCACACAGAACTGTGCAAGGTCGACCTGCAGAGCGCTGGTTTTACCTCCATCAGCGAATTCGTTGACAAGGCAATTACCGAAGCTGAGATGAGAATGTCGGAGGCGACACCTGAAGGTGAGGATCAAGCATAAAAGAAGACTGTTTCGACAGCCATAGGCTCACCTAGAAACAGTAAACACCCCAAGAGGGGGCCCTCTTACCCTAAGAAGCAAAAGCAGCGTCAAAGAAGCAAGACGCACCCAATATCTCCAAGCGTATTGTACGGGAGAGGTGTCCGCATCGACGCCTGGCGCTAGTCATGAAGCTGTTGCGGGCTCGTCAGTGCAACATGATGCTTCCGCTGAGCCGAAACGCCTGTCAATCGACTTTGGGACACAGAAGAGGTCACCGCGACTACCTTGCTTTACCTTAGGGTCGCGGAGGGAAAGGAACAATCGTTTCTTCGGGAGGGAAGGCATCTTCGCGCTAATTGATAACTCTCTTCTTCCTTCTGACCAAGCCAAAGCCGGCGCCAGCGCCTCCACTGATGAGGACATTATGCCACGAAAAGAGGCGGAATCCTGTCTCAAGTCTTTTGCTCTTTGTGGAATAGGTGGCTCTGGCAAGACAGAGGTAGCCGCAGAGTACGCTTATCGAAGGCAAGGAAATTTCGACGCAGTATTTTGGGTCGCGGCTGACAACAAAGATATACTGATCGAAGAGTTTGCTCGTATTGCGGTAGCCCTTGAGCTTGTGGACACAAGCGAGCCGACAGATTTGCTTGCTTCATGCGACCTTGTCAAAGGATGGCTCTCCAACCCCGTCAAGACGCACGAAGAGAACCCACCGATTTCGAACGAAGCTAGCTGGCTCTTGATATTTGACAATGCAGACCAGCCAGATATTTTAGAAGACTTCTGGCCTGCGACTGGGCTTGGATCAGTGCTGGTCACTAGTCGCGACATTCACGCCAAAGACCAGACTTATACTGCAAATGTTGGTATTGACATCGCTCCTTTCAGCGTGGAGGAATCATCGGATATGATGCAGCAGCTTCTACCTAGCAACATGCTTGACGGCCAGGAAGACTTTGTCCGAGAGATTGCCAACAAGCTTGGTGGCCTTCCACTCCTGTTGACCCAAATGTCTGGCATGATGACACGACTTCGCCTGTCCTGCAAAGACTTCCTTCGCCTTTGCGAGGAGCGAGATATCGAACATCTCGATTGGCTCGGTGACGACACCACCCGCTCTGCTCAGGTCTTCAAAATATCGACGAACCTCGGTCTCGATGGTTTATCTGCCGAGAGTCTAGCTTTACTCCGTATGTCGTCGTTGCTCGACCCAGACTGCATTCCAGATGATGTACTCATCAAAGCGCTGAACCAAAGACTGGCCCGCGATTTCCCTTCTACTTACAAAGGCTACTGCGATGCACGGCTGGAGCTGCAACAGTCGTCATTGGTAGGTTGCAATCGTGCAACAGGAGATCTGACATTACACCGCATTGTTCAGGATGTCACCCTTGCAAACATGTCTCAGACTGAAAAGCTTGAGCTCTTGCATGCGACACTTCAAGCCGTATCTGCTGCATGGCCATTTGTCGGGCTTCAAAACCGCTTCAACACAGACAGGTATCCAGTTTGTGCAAAGATGTTCCCCAGCGTGGTAAGACTGAAGGAAACCCAATCATTTATTTTGGACGACGATGAGTGCAAGGATCCTGATGCTGCTGCGTCCCTTTTCAGTGATGCTGGGTGGTAAGTATGAGCCTAAGAATTTCCATTAGACTTTCTAATTCCACGTAGGTACTGGTTCGAGCGAGGATTCCCACAAGAGGCTAAGGAATTCTGGAGACTGACAGAGCGACTCTATGAACGGTTTGGACTTTCTTCTACCGAGAATAAGGAATACTGGCTCAGACGTGCTAATCTGGACTCGGCGACGGCGAGTATGGAGGCCAATGATGCGCAAGACTGTCTGGATCGCTTCAAGGCGTGGATTGAAAATACCGTCGAACCAGATTCCGTGACTGGAAGCTACCAGAGCCAGTACGAATTTGGACTTTACCTCAACGAGCTAGGCGTTGCCTATGGGATGAACGGTCTCAACGACGCCGCCATTGAGCACTTCTTGAAGTCAATCAAAGCTTTCCAAGACATGACTGACTATGAAGATACGTTACTCAGCTGGCCAGAGCCAAATCTTGGGTTCATATACTGGGTGCAAGGCCGTTACGATGAAGCAAAGCAAGTTCTTCTTGAGATATTGCAGATTCAGGAAGACACATGGGGCCCTGATGATGAGAAGACATTCAAGTGAGTAACTCTATCTATTTCTGGCCTCGTGAAAGACTGACACAATATAGGACCGGCAAGATTCTGCATGCACTCGGCAATGTGTGCACCAGCCAAGGAGCGATGCATGAGGGATTTAGCTATCATGCTAGATGCTTGAAGCAATATCGAGCCACACTGGGAGACGGACATCATCGCGTAGGAGATGTCCTTCACCGTCTTGCCGATCACAAAATCCGCATGAAGGAAACCAACGAGGCCGGGTAAGTGGTCTCATTGATGGCAGCAGTTCCAGGTCGAGAATACCCAATACTGACACTTCGGAAAGGGAAATGCTCGAACAGGCATTGAAAATATTCGGCAGCCGTCCGTATCTTCGCAACGAAGTCGCTCGCACGACATACAAGAAAGGTCAGATGTACCAATCGATTGGAGACAACGTTCTGGCCTGTAGAGAGTTCCGGAAAGCTCATTCGCTGCGTCGCCGTCTACGGCCAAACGACAAGCGAGCGGTCGAAGAGCTGCAAGAGAGTGACTACGATCAACTTGTTATCTTTTGGTCACGTTGAGAAAGTTTTTTCTTAGATCACAGAATTCTCTATGCAAACAAAAGTGCCGTCGAGTCCCGGCCAAACCTCAAGAATCGCGGTGCGCGCTTCCTTTTGCTCCCTCCACGCTGGCTGCAAGCGAGGCACACCATGCAGCCTAGGAGCTGGAGCTGCGGCAGCGCCAAAGTTGCAGCCTTGTAAGCGCTGAACGCGCCCTTGGCTGCAGAACGGTGGCTGAGCATGACAAGGATGGCGAGAGCCGATGACAATTGGGCTAAGTATCGTCAAACTATCGGTAGGAGTCGAGTTCGGCTACACAGGTGAAGTACTTTGCGAGAACGTCTGATTCAGTAAGCTTCCAACCAGCAAGGTATACATACGCTCTCCGGTTCCACAACAGAATACATAATCTTCAGCTCTGCGCAGTTACTGCTGAACAGTAATGGCGCCTTTCTCATCTGAAGACACTATCGAGAATCTGTCTGAATTGCAATGTGAAGCCCTCATGCAGCCTAGCATCGCTTCTGACTGTAGGTATCTTCACCAGCGAAGCAAACATGTAGCTCACATAGCTGACGCTCACAGGGACTGCGGCTGACTATGCCGAAACTGTGAAACGCTTCTCGTTGTTAAGGACTGGTGCTGGTTCTGGTCATGGTCGGCTTGCGAGTTTCCTGTCGCCTTTGATTCTTTCTCAGCCTCGACCTCAGGTGTCTGCATCACTCGACACGCCATTTTTAACCCTTTATGACTTCAAACAAGAGGCCGACCCCGACGCCGTGAATTCACAGCTGCGGCAGACTGCGATAAACCAACAGAACGCTTTGCCTGTTCTCTGGAAACTACGAGGCCCTCTTCACATCGACAGTCCCGAGAGAATCGCAGCATTTGGATCTTCGGCTCCTTCTCCTGGACGTATCTTATTTCTTCGAGGGTTTCCTTCTGCGGAGTGGTTGGGTTCTCTTGGATCGACTCATGTGGTTGATCCGGAATTCTTCAAGAACTGGCTAGATTTTCCTCACACTCCGGAACGACATAACCAGTTTTCGTCCCCATCTCTTCCTTCAGCAGGATGGAATATCCTGGAGCTACCTCTTATTACGATTGGAAGAAGAAACAGTTTCCGCACTTTCAAGACCCAAAGCCAGCTTGACACAGCTAGATCGGAGTTGGCAGAATCCATTCGGCATTATCAAACAGAACTTCTCATGGATAAGCACAAGAATATTGGCGGCTCAATCGCCCGCGACATAGATCTCTTTGATGAGACACATTTCGCGATCGAGCAGAAGGTTACCATCTGTCTTCAGCCGCAAGCAGGCTCGAAAGATTGGGTTTGTGAGTCCGAGAAAATAAAGTATAGGTGTCATGTCGCGACTTGGCTGACGCTTTAAGTGCTCATTTGGTCGGACGCCGGCGAAGACCTGGGACACAGCTCGATTCACAATTTGTGGCAGTCTGCATGTGGTACCATTCGTCAGCCTCACACATTTAACTTGATGCCAATCGTCAATTACAGGCCCAGCATGGGTTTGGTACCGGACAAGCTGTCGGGATCATTCGAATCTGACATACAGCAGACGCTCCCATGCGCTTCGCGACTTCACTTGAGCTATGGTACAACTATACAGCCACAGATAATGATCGAGGACCCGTTCTATGCCCTCAACGACGTGTTTGCTTTGGCCGCTGCGTCAGAGAAACAGTTCCTCAATTTGATCGAGCAAAAGCTAGCGCAATACTCAACACCGAGCGACGAGAACTTTGATGCTTTACCGAACCTCAGATATATCAAGCAAGTTGTTATACGACAGACACAACATATCAGCCTGGCTCGAAGTTCAATACAGACTGCTCAGTCGTCGAAGTGGCCCAGTGCATGCACTGAACGGGGAGAGCGAATGCGAAGAGCCGTGGAGCTTGACTGGGCCCATCTTGAAAATGCCTCGCGCGAGCTCGACAGCCGATGTCAAGAGGCAATCACCGTTCTCATGTCCACGGTCACTATTCAAGATGCGAAGAAGGCAATAGCGCAGGCACAAAGGGTCGCGAAGCTGACCTTCCTTGCTTTCATCTTCGTGCCTCTTTCTTTTACGACTTCGTTCTTTGGCATGAACTTTAGAGAGTTGGAGGATTTGTCAATTTGGAGGTGGGTTGTAATGTCAGCGCCTATCATGATGGCAACTTTGACTGTCTTCTTCGTTGACGGCAAAGCCGCGTTACGATTATGGAGATCGTTCATCCTATTCATGAAAGGACAATGAAGCAGAATTGGCATTCCGTAATGTTAATGAAGTGATATCAATGCTGACTCCTTACAAGACATCACTCGTCACTACTAGAGCCTCATGGCCGATCTTGTGGCTATGTCTAAGTCCTGAGGCTAACTTATAGGCCAGGCTTGATAGGCGGTCTGATACGAAACGGGGGTACATGCAAAGATTCGAAACAACACTACGTGCATGCTGACGCTCCAACTCGTCATATGTCTCGTGACGGCCGGAGCTCAACGATGCCAGTAGAAATGGGGAGACACTGCTGATTTTCTTAGCTTCTAGGATGAATTGCCTAGGCTCATTCAGTCCCAAATTTCTGTAACGGGTATGCGAACAGTTCGTAAAGATGTCTAATATCGGTGGCAGCTTGCGTCTCTCCAAGCTACCGCGGCCGCGCCTCAATCAGGCAACACGGCGAGTATGCTTACGAGAGATTCCACCCGTCATTCTCTTTGAGTGGAAAAGTATTTGAGACGCCCCACCGATCGCTGCCTTTAGGCTTCCTTCTGGGGCCGAAGAAGGCCACCGACAAGGCCATCCGGTCCAATCACTTTGTTCCTATATCACCAGGTGGACTTCAATTCACTGATAAAGGCTTACTCGAGCGTTTCATGCAGGGAATGTAAGCCAAGTATGGGGCTCCTAAAAGGTAAAGGGTGAACGAATTGATGCTATCAGTAACGCTTGCAGACCTCCAAGCGCGATGAATCAGTCGGTTTACTTCAGCACTTGGTGCTACTCTATGGATCTGCTTTGTATTTTGTGGGCTACGATTCGTCTTCTGGGGGCAATCATCATTATTCCATGTGCAGGTTACACAGCTCTAAGCATTTCGCAGCTCCTATTCCACCTGTTTCGTTTGTTTTCGTATCATCAAAGAGTCTCTGCATCCCGGCATCATGCCAAGTAACGATGACCCCCTTTAAATAAGGAGGCGGCACCTTTGGTAGCCTAAACACAAGATGTCTAGGACTTCTCCCTGGGGTACCTAACAAAAGAAACATAGTTCACTTACTCGCTTCTGGCCATCGACACTCCCGTATTCCAACCAAACACTACCTTTCTGGAAGTAGTCACTTGTACAGACAGAGCGTCGATGTCATGTTATTACAAACTTACCTAGATCGATCAAATACATCCCCTCATGGCGACACTCTAGCCCTAGGGCTGTATCGCTCTCGTTGCGCTGCAATATTGATCTACTGCCTCAAGTTCTTGAAGAAGTTTCTAACGGTGTTATAGCCGTTGATGGAAGAGCACGAACGGCAAGGCCTATGGCCGCAGCGCCTACAAGAGCTACCACTGCTATTGGCTTGTCCGTCGCGGCAGCAGACCCACATGTTGGAGACGCTTGGTTGGTTTTGGCTATCGTTTGTTGTGTTGCTGGTAGGGAAGAAACGGCTTGAGATGATGCTTGATATGGCATTTTGTAGGCTTCGAAGCGTCGGAGGTGAGATTCACGTGAACGTTGTTGTATTCGAAGTGGTGACTGACTGAACGTCGTTGTTTCAATCTTCGGGGGTGTTGTAGAGTCGTGAAGTCCTCGACACCATAGGGTTGTGTGTATTGTTGATTGCTTTATGGCAACAAAGGAACCATCATGCTGCAACAAGTCTTTTTGTCAGATCTTGATCGTATCTCTTTGTCGATCGTGTGGTGGCAGCAAATAGTGAGGGTTCACATAACAAAGAAGTTCCGGCTACAACCGTGATGTTTTCAAGCATAGGTTTTGTCGTAGCTGCTGGATTCGAGACGAGGACGTAAGCGTTGAAACTGTATAGGCGGATCAGCTACTATCGCTGTCGCTTTTTTCCACCGAATGTCCTACAAGGCGCTATAAGCCGGCGGAGGAGAAGAGCGTTGTGGCATTTGAAATGGAATAAGATGAGCCGTGTTGGTGGGTTCTTGCCGCCGAATCATTGCTATCAATGCTTTGGGTCCATTATTTTGAAGGTATAGCTACTGTATGCTATGAAACCCACTTGAGACCTACGTGTCCGTGTTTGTCACCGCCATGGTTATAATTCACACAATATTGCATACTCCCAAGGCATCGTATCGAGGCCACCTTTTCGCCGTTCTTTGAGAAAACACATATCCTTCTCACAAGAGTCTCAAGTCTCAGCTTTTGCCCAATCTTACATCGATTCTTATTGGCGAGGAAATTCCAATCGAGCTATCATGACATCCGCACCGTACCCAATTAATCCAACACCTTCCCACGCTCCTCTTCGCATCCTTGAAGGCAAGTTGGCGATTGTGACTGGGGGCGCAAGAGGCATCGGCGCAGCCACATGCGATAATCTAGCGGCCAAAGGAGCTAATCTTGTCATTAACTATACATCCGATTCCTCCACTACAACGGCCCAAGAGCTCGTTCAAAAGCTCCAGCATGCACATCACGTCCAATGTCTCCCGGTACAGGCCGACATGGGATCGGAGAGCGGTCCCGCACACCTTGTCAACATGGCAGTCAGTCACTTCTCTCGTGGCGAAAGCAATTTCCAAATCGACATCATCGTCCAAAATGCCGGCATCGGCAGCATGGCCTCGATCGAGGAGAGCAACGCTACAGACTTCGCGCATCTATACAACGTCAACGTTCGAGGCCCACTACTACTAATGAAAGCCGCCATGCCCTTCCTGCCTAACAACCGCAGCGGTCGCATTGTAAACGTCAGCAGCATTGGTGCATCGCTCGGCTTCGAGAGACTAAGCATATACGGCGGCACAAAGGCAGCGTTAGAGGCTATGACCAGGACTTGGGCTCGTGAACTAGCCGAACGCGCGACGGTGAATGCTGTTAACCCGGGTCCGGTCGCAACGGAGCTATACTCAAACGCTGATGTCGATTTGCATCAGCAAATGAAGCGCTGGTTGGTCAACACGCCACTTGCGGCGATCAGGCCACAGGTAGACCGGGAAGATCTCGTTGCCAACGCAGAAATCGCGGGCGGGCGTCCGGTATGCTCGAAAGTTTGCATTATTGAAGCGGTGAGTTGCTAACAATGGAGCAGGCGTACGAATCGGAAGTCGCTGGCACAATTGCCATGCTCTGCACACCTGATTGTGCCTGGACCACTGGCAGTGTTATCTCATCCAACGGCGGCTTCAAATTCAGCTACTGAGTTTCCAAATAAAGAACCGTTTCAATCAAGATTGATGGATCGATGGCCCATGACTCCCTCATCCGAAGCCAGTATCAGACAGCGTGAATAGATGGAGATTTTACCCGACCATGCCAGAGTTTTAGCCATCGCACAATCAAACACTAGACATTCACTGGATAGGCTTTCCGGATCCTCTCTCCATACTTGAGAATAATCCAAACCATAGGCGTGAAGGCCAAAGCGATGAAACCCAGAATCGAGTTACCCCATCCCTGGCCAAGTGCCGAGTACAAGCTCGGCCCTGCTAACGGCAGGAACGCACCGATTAGTGACCTGAGCACCGTATTCGCTGCGGAAGCTGAAGCAGCGTAGAGTTCGAATGCATCGATCAGGTACGTTTGTACTGGCAAAAGAACAGCAACAGTCCCTAAGCCGACCCATCCACTCCCGAGAACAGGAACGATCCAATGTACCCGAGTCTGGGCAGACCAACCATACCAGAACAGCCCGGTGGGGATAATAAGCGATGCGGGAAGCAATGGTGGTAGG
Source organism: Cladosporium sp. MBC 237 (assembly GCA_030772445.1). Classification (NCBI taxonomy): domain Eukaryota; kingdom Fungi; phylum Ascomycota; class Dothideomycetes; order Cladosporiales; family Cladosporiaceae; genus Cladosporium; species Cladosporium sp. MBC 237. Next base: position 94,701 of record JAPHCH010000055.1, read on the forward strand.
CGGTATTCGGGCTTCCATTCGCCGCCTGCCAAAGAACGAGCTGCGGCGCTTCTATCCGAGATTGCGCCAAACACCGCCAGCCCAATGATTGAACCGATGCCGAAGCCTAGATAGGCGAGGCCGACTTGGCTCTGGCTGAACCCGTAGATATCCTGGAAGAGAATCGGGAAAGAGGTGAACAGTAGATAGGTGTACCCATAGACCAGTCCGACGTAAATGCTTGTAATCAAGACAATGGGCGAAGTGATGAGTAACTTGATGGGACGCGCGATTGTTCTACCCAGAATAGCGCGCTTAGAATCGGCTGGAGAGTCATGCTGTGAAGGCCTCGGACCTCCCATAGTTTTATGAAGACGCTTTGCTCGCCGGGCCAGAAGAACAGGCTCATAAGTCTCGCTCTGTACCATCAAAGACACAAGGGTGCTGACTCCCGACTAGAACCTGTCAACAGTTGGACGAGCGTAAGGGGTGATGGGACGCACAGCAATGGTTATAGTCCAAAAAACCCAGCGCCACCCAGCGTTTTCTCCGAGATATCCACCCGCAATAGGTCCGAGCACGGGACCCATCAATGGACCGGCTGCTACAACTGAGGTTAGAGACATGACGGGAATCAAACGAGGGGTATCTAGTACTTACCAAAGATGGTCGAGACTTTCCCACGGTTTTCTCGAGTGACACAATCTGCTATCGACCCATTGCCTAAGGCAACAGGACAGCTTCCAGCAAGCCCAGCAAGTAATCGGAACGCCAGTACGGCGCCTATGTTCGGCGAAAGCGCCGTTGCCATGTTCCATATTGTGAATAATATGTTGCTGATGTGATATACCGGGAGGCGTCCATAGAGCTCCGAGAGCGGTGACAGCACGAGTGGTCCGAGGGCATATCCGAGCACATAAATTGAAACCACGAAGCTCCCAATGGTCTCGCTGTCGCTGCCTAGGTCTTCGAGAAGGAGGTAGGCAGCGGGCGCGATGATTGAAGATGCCAAGGGGGTGAGGAATCGAAAGAAGCAGATCAGGCCCAGATTGAGGCATTTCGCTTGATTTTTCCAGTTGATGGGACGCTCTGGATTGTTTGGTGCCCACACCACCGGATCGGGGCTGCTTCTGTCGTCCTGGAGCGCTTGAGTGCCCAAATCGATGGAGTTGCCCTGTGGTGCCTCACGAATTGAGTCTTTCTCGCCATCTATAGCAAATAGATCCAGGGAGTTTTGCTGCCTCGCATCACCCACGCATGGCAATTGCTGGGGGTCGCAGGTGCGTGGGTTTGCATGTCGTTCGTGCATTTTGTCCTAAGAGGAGTACTCCGGCGAAGGAAGACAAATCCATTATGTTTTGGACAGAGTAGAAGGTTGGACATCAATCCCATCACGTGCGAGGGCCCATGAGCATGCGCCGACTGGTCTCCGAACAGACCGGCTGCTGTAGATGGGAGGGGTTCCAGATTCCACGCTCTCAACTGCACACGCCACAACTGTTCCGACTGTTCCAACGGTGACGCTGCGATTCCAGCATCGTGCGGGAGCAATCCAATGGCGGTGTAGATGATGCTGTGGTACCTTGCTGGCCGATGCGCAAAACTGTTGTCCACCATTGACAATCAACGAGACGTCAGGTAGAAGAAGAGAGGAGAGAATCTCAACGATATCACTTCTTGGCACTCAATTATACTTCTGCCCCACCGAAGCGCCTGGCATATGCCTAAATGGTCCAGCGTCCCAAGTTGGAAGGCTGGCACACGATGGATTACTGATTTAGATGACGTGTCTGAGACGACTTCTGCCGGGCCGGAAGCATGGGCTATCAAGTCTACATCACAGTACCTGCCTAGCACGCCATGTTGCTCATTATTCCATTTTAATAAGAAATAGTGCTTACAGTACACCACCAAAAAATCGCTGCTAATGTTTGTCGGTGCAAAACATGCATGGGGTACCAGACCGCTCTGCGCATCGCAACGCGCGTGAGTTGCTATTCGGCCTTCCAGCACGGGAACCCCGTTGCTTAGAAGACACTGATATCCTATTGTGGATGCTTCGACAGCTTCCTTACCGTGGGTCACCTGCATCACCCAACAGATGAGCTACAAGTATGATCCCAGTGAGACTGTGCATGCTTTCTTGGACCGGCTACCGAGAGACCACGGCAAGCTGCAAGAGTGAGTCTGCTTATATCGAGACGCAACAACACTAGGCCTTTGCCACTGCTGCTTGTTGCGGGAGACCACTTTTTACGATGACCATGGATTTCTACGAGAATCACCCCGAACAACCTCCAGGCTGGAAACATACAGTTGACGATTATCTGGCGAATCATGGCATCAATCACACCGCCGCAATACCTTTGCAAGGGGGCAACTCCGCTTACATTTGGCGGATCGATGGCTTCGAAGACCCTATTTCTGGAGCAATCAATGAGCCCTGTGTCCTGAAATACGCGGAGGAAGCAGCCAAAGGGTCACCATCATTCACCTTTGACGCCTCACGAATGCAGTTCGAAGCCCGCGCGTTAGCCTCAAGACCGGTGGCAATCGCATGTCTATCAGAGCCATCCGTTCGAGTGCCGAAAGTGCTGCGAACAACTGATCGTGCACTGCTGATGTCCTGGGGCGGCGACATTGACTTGCGCTCTGCGTACATCCAGGGACCCACGTTTGACGTAGGAGACGTCGGCGCAAGGTTGGGGCGGTGGCTAGCTTGTCTGCATTTGGCCGGACTCGAAGATGAGCAAATCCGTACTTATGAAAGTGACATGGTTGAGCCTGTTGTCGCAGGCGAGCATGAGAACTTACGCAAGACGATGATTGTCCACGGCATGGGCGAGACCGCAGTTCAAGAAGCAATGGCGAGGCTGCGAGACCCCGTCGGGTCCAGAACCATGACAGTATGGGATTTCCGGCCAATGAACACCCTTCTTCGCATTCCAAACACTGCCGAATCGAAGCCGGATCTCACCGTCATCGACTGGGAATGCAGCAGATACGGCTGCCCCGTAGATGACCTTGGTCACTGGGTAGCCGAAACGCTTGTCTTTGAAGCGAGGCACGGCAAGGGGCCAAATATGGTGTTACACTTTCTCGCAGCGTACGCTTTGAGGGCTGGCGAGAAAATTGTGACGGCGGACTTTGTATGCAAGCTGGCGATTTCAGTAGGATCCACATTGCTATCTCTGGCACCAAGCAAACTGTGGGACACCGACAAAGTCGAGGCCGAGGTCTGGATGGCTCGAGGGCTTCAATTTGTTCGTGCGGGTGTAGATATGGACATGGCTTGGTTCTCATCAAGCGAACTCTCGCTACTTTGTCACAACTCAACATAAGGCAACAGAATGAACGAAGACTGAAGGGAAGATCAGAACAATCACCGTAGGAAGTTCAGCCAGCAGTGACCATGCCTTGCTCCGTTCCAGTTGTTATCATCTCTCCGGATAGTTGTTGAGAATCACACTAAGAAGCGTCCAAGAACTCAGTGATCCAACGCTCGTTATCAAAGACACACCGCGTCCGTCGTGTTGCGTATGCTCTTGGCGAGAGAAGAAATTTAATTGCTGGCCTGGGTGTCGCATTCCACGACAAGAAATCGCTCACCCGGTGAAAGGTGCAATGTATAGCCCGCATGTGCCGTGTCTTGATCCATAGAGAAACGGGCCGGCATTCTGTGTTCCAGACTTCCTCCTTGCTCCGCAATCACGCGCAGGCTCAACGGAGTAATCACCGGCAAGGTGGATTCATTAAGACTATACGCCGGGATGAGAGTCACATAGCTTTGTGACAAGCGGTCTCGAGATAACCGATATCTTTCGCGACCTTGGCAGTTTTGGTCCACAAAAATGTGGTCTGTCAGAGATGGTCAAGATAGCCGAGATCGGTTGGATGCTAGCAAACGCATCAAGGACTGGCTATTGCAGATGGATCCACTCTCAGTTCACGGCCATGGTCCAACGAAACTATCATGTACGTCGACAGAAATTGAAAGTGTACAAGCTGACTGAGCTCAGCCCAACCAAGTGCATTCAGGAGTTGAGACATTTTTATCGACGATTCTCTTTCGAAAGTGTGGAACTGCTCAAACTTCCTGCTCAACACTACTAACTCTAGGCAAGCCACTGACATCAATACCGCAAGATGACACAACCTTCTCGATGGCCTGCTGGATATTCTCGACTTCAGAAGAGCTGACTCCGATGCGGCGTGTTCCTCTGAGGTGCCACGCTAGCTCGCGTTTGGCTCTTTGCGCCAACAAACCACTCAGTACCACTATTTCGGTGTCAACGGCGTCAAGAACACGATGGTCAGACAAGAAGAGTCCGTAGTTGACCTCGATCGAGAGCCACGCGAAGTCTTTGTGCCCGGCGAGAATGGCTTCTAAAGACCCGTGGTTGTGTTGGTAGAGCCGATCGATCCACTGGCGAGCGCGTATGGCGTTTTCTGGTCCCGGCTGCCAGTTCTCTCTGAAAACATGTCGTCAGCTTCTTATTGACTTCGGCATGAAGCAGATATTACCTTGAGCATTCATAGTCCTTATCTTCTTCTTTCTCCAGTGCTGCAATCGAAAAGATCGCCTCTAATGGTCTTGGGATGCCTGAGACACAGACGAGTTTGAACAAGGCTTCCCTGAGCCTTGCGATCAAAGCTCGCCGCTGATCGCTGCTCTCATAGAGCGGCTTGGCCAGCAGGTACTGGTAAAGCTCACCAGCCAGGTGAGGAGCGCCGCTGGCTGTAACGGAAGCGATCACCAAGATCTCCCATCTCTGAGGTTTTGAGCTTTCCACCGGGAACATTTCCTCGATCTCGCGGAACAGAGTCCAAGAGTCCTCCATTGTTGCCGAATACTGTTTTGTCGAGGTGCGTCGTTGTTAGTGGCTTCAGATATGATCGCGGCGTGTTGGAATCGACAATGACGTGCTGTTGAGGAAGTAGGCGTTAAATGGACGCTACTTATATATCATGACTGATGTTGTGTGACTGCTCACAATCAAAGGATCTACGTCGTCAAGCGCACGTCTCTCTGACCGCTATTTGCATTGGTGATGCTAACGTGTCGGTATCATATGCTTGTCTCTTTAAACTGGTGATTGTCTTTGCAGGTGGATACCAAAGCGTGCATGTTTCTGCTGTCCGATCTTGAACCTAAAATGCCTTGAATCTATCTAGTCATGATATCGCAAGCGCATTATGTGATGCTGAAAAAGGCGGTGATCCCCCGTTGGGCTGGTCGAACACCATATAATAGTCTCTCTTCCGTGGCTTGTTGGAGGCGGACACCAACTGGTGCCAAATCCCATCACTCGCTGCCTCATCAATTTATTTCTACTCGAACAATCGATCATGAGCACTTTCGCTGAGGAAGTGGTAGGCCTTTTGGTTCAAGCCGACTGCAGAACGGCTTTCGGGATCTCTGGTGGATCCATTCATCCCTTCTGGGAGCATCTGGACAAATCTTGTATCGATGTCTATCATTGTCGTCATGAGACAGGTGCTGCCTTTGCCGCAATGGGGAACTCGCTCCATACGGAGAAGATATCGACAACTTTCGCCGTTAGCGGACCGGGAATCTCGAACGCCAGTACTGGACTCAAAAGTGCAAAGGCGGATGGCGCTCGAGTCGTTTTTCTGTCGTCAATCACAGCAAACGATACGAGTGATCCGAGGAGACTACAGGAGACCATGCCGGAGGATGTCATGGCACTTACGGGAGATCGATCCGATCAGGCGCTCAGCCAGTCAATCATCGTTAGGCGAAGACAAGACTTGATACACCTATGGGAGGAATTGGAACGCTTACGTACCAGTCCCACTGGCGGCACGTTAGGTGTCTTCATGACAATCGATCTTCAGAATGCATTTGTTGCTCCTGTGCGTCCGGAAGAGGTACGCTTTTGCGTCAGGTCCGTCGAGGTGGATAACAGCAAGCTTGACGCCTCAGCAGCGGCGGGATATCTGAAAGACCGCCTTGAGTCGGGTAAATTCATATTCTGGATCGGTCATGGAGCTAAGCATGCAGCTGCGCAATTGCTCTGCTTGGCGGAAAGATATAACACCCCCGTGGTCACCACCCCGCGAGCCAAAGGAGTCATTCCAGAGGACCACCCTCAACACTGGGGAGTAACGGGTTGCGGATCTGTAGCAGAGGATAAGATATTCAGCGACTTTCAAGAAGGGGTCATCATCCTCGGCACAAGCCTGGTCGACATGAGTACCTTCGGTGTCCACACACAATGGAAATCCAAGGAGATCGTATGTGTTGATCTCGCACCGAACAGCATCCACAGAAACCTCCCGCCGCACGCAATCGTTCTTGAAGCAGATATTACAGAGGTCGCCCAGCTTTTGATGGACAGCTGGCACAGCAAGCCGGGAGTGGTTAGCAGACACGATTCGCACGAAGACAAGATGCCAATCGAAATTCCCATCATGGAAACGAAACTGGCAGGAACAATCCACCCGCAAACGGTCATGTCGGTTGTGCAGTCCATCGGCATCAATCAAAATGATGCCGTTATCGTGACCGACAATGGCAACAGCATGTCATGGACGGCCAAATTGCTCAAATTCCAAAAGTCTCGTCGATATCACGCATCGCTAAGCGTTGCATCTATGGGAAGTGGAGCATGCAGCGCCGTCGGAATCGCTGCCAATGGCCAAGCTACCATCTGCATTGTGGGCGACGGCTCCATGCTGATGAACAATGAGGTGAGCACCGCCGTGCACCACAAGCTCCCGGTCATCTGGATTGTCATGAACGACGCTCTTTACAACATGTGCGAGCAGGTCGCCTTTTTGTCCGGACATGATGCTCCAGACTGTGGAATTCCACAAGTCGATTTCGCGCTGTATGGAACTGCATTAGGCAGCGCTTCATCTGTTGTGAGGAATCGCACTGAGCTGGAAGGCGCGCTCGGCAAAGCCTTGGAAAGCAGAATGCCGACTATCATCGATGCGCGCATCGATTCGAACGCAGTTCCTCCACCCTCGGAAGGACGGGCGAGACTTCTGAAGAAGAAATGAGCATAACAGTCTCTCTGGATCGACTGCCTTTATGAAGTGTTGATGAAGCCTCACTTTCTATTAAAGTCGTAGACGACATCCATAATTGTCGCCACAAAGAGCAAGAGAAAAAGAAGTGAAGTGATATATAAGGCTGGAAAGCGGTGTGGTCTGGGAGTACCCGACGTGCTAGAACAAGGGAAGCCATCTGGTTGCGGAAGAAAATTTAGGTGGTACAGGAGAAGCCAATCATAATATTGGCGAGGTATCAAGCTGTTATGCAGTCAACGGCCCCACCATTCTTTGGTAGCATTTTTCAGCCATCCAATTGTTCTGTCTATGAGTTCGTACATGAAAGCATTGAACCAAACTCTTCGCTACTCATCCGTTCGCCAAGATGGCATCTATTCCTCATTGTGCAGGAAATGCCACGATTTATAAGGCGCATAGGTACCTTTACACTCACCAACCGTTGCTTCTACTGTCTGTCACGCGTCGTAATCTCTTCTCTAGATTCCTCCGATGTCCTCAGCAAGCTATGCTGCTCTCTAGTATCATGATGTGTCTCTCCCGTGATCTCTTCAGCAGACTGTGAATCGCGATCATTGATGCATTGTTTTGTAGTCGTGACATTGCGCTCGCTGCTAGTCTCGGATTGCTTCTGCTGCCCTGCGACGTGCAATTTCTCATCGTCGACACTCTGTTCCTCTAGTCTTGTTTGGCCCAGGTGAATCCGGGCTACTGCGAGATGACGCGGAAGAGGATCAGCGCCGTTCTGATCTCGGTCGGTGAGCAAAGGGTCGAAGCCTTCAAGATGACCTCTCGTTAACCTTAAGGTAGTAGAGAGGGAGCCGCTATAAGACAATCCGTTGAGATAGATGGGTGTGCAACCGAAGCCGCACGCAAACAAGGCCAGAACAAGAGCTATGCCGTAAGAGATCAACAAATTGCTTTGGCGATAAGTGTATACATTAGGCCAAGAATTAATGGCGGCATCTGTAGGCTGGTCGGTATTCTGCACGAACAGTGGATTGCTGAGCAGTGAGAGGGTCATTCGTTGGAACAGATCCTCAATCGCAGTCCCGAGAGATTGGTTGAAGACTGGTGATTCAAATGCCTCTTCCGGATAAGGGTTGTCGGATGATCGTTCCGCGTCGGTCAGCGCCCACCAGGACGTCCCCGATTCGTCTCCGCCTTTGAGGGGCTTCACAACCGTGTACTGCAGAAGTCCTCGGGTATACATTAGAATGGTTTTGCGGAAGTCTGATTCGATATGCGGACCCCTTTCATTTGGGTCTCGAATGTGTCCTTGGATGGTGTTGAAGAAGCCGCTGGCCATCGCCATGTAGTCGTTGGCAGCGGGGCCTGGTAGTGTAGATGGTGGTTTTTGAACACAGAACTCCAAAAGGGCGGAGGCAGACGATAGTAGCTGTCGCGGCGGAATGCCGAGAATGCCCATCAAAGGGTTGAAGCTGGTGATCACAGTGAAGAGGCTCAAACATCGCTTGCTGAGTCGGACCGCTGATGATTAGCTCGTAATGCGTCAATTGTGATCGCTCACATCCGGTGTATCGGAACCACCGGTCAGTCGCGGCGATCGCAACTTTGTACAAAGTAAAGAATTGTTTTTTGCATCCAAGGAAGATACATACAACCATAGGTCAGTGAAAACCGGGCATCCCGTCCGGGATACCCTATTCTCACCGTCGTTCATAGTCACAGGATCTCAACGTGTTATAATTTGTACGTTATGGAAACGCGACTTCCGGTTTGTGCTCTCGGTCAGTCTCAGGAATGCAAACGTCGAAGGTTGAGACTGCACTTGTCAATCTTAGTTCAGTCAACCCAGGAGTGATGTGATACTGCTAACGAAAAGTAGGATACGAAAGCTGGGTACCAGGTTTCTGCGCTGTGTCAAATAGACAATGAAATCGTAATTCCATATCAAAGCCCCACCCGTTCCTTGGAAGCACAGGACCCAGATATTTATTGATACGTAATTTCGGTTCCGGCATTCTTTAGTATGACAACCCCCCTTCTGTGATTGTGAATTAGAAATGTTACGCCGGACTCTAGTAGCGTCAAGACGTGGATTACCGCATGGTATTCTAGTAGTGCTCGCGTGAAAGAGCATCCTTTGCTGCTTGTCAGTCGGATGTTAAAGTGATGTTGACAAACAAGCGCCGTGATTGTGCGAAGCGACATTGCCATTGGTGGGAGATTGGCCGTCACACGCGCGAACTGTGAATTCACACGCATTAGCGCCAGCTCAAGCGACTTGTCTGGAGCATACGCGACAGCCCCATAATGCCCGTACGTATGCTTTCCAAACGTCCGCTGATTGACCAATGTTCTTCCAGCCATAGAGGGCCCATAGTATCTTTGAATTCATCATCTTTGACGCGCCACCAATGGACGACAACACTGATTCTCAAAGTCTGCTGCAATCTGTGCTTGGGATATTCGCTCGAAAACGACCGCAAAGGTCTGCAAAGCCGGCGTCACTGAGATCACGAAAATGCGAAGCCTGGCTACGGACGGAAGCATTTCTACAGCACGATGATCTTGGTCAAGCTGATCCAGAAAGCGTTGCAAGAACTCTGCACGCATTTGAACACCTCGTCGAGGATGACTCTGATCGAGATATAGATGTTGTAGGTAATCTCGACATACTGTAAACTCCAGTCTTTCGGTCTGTTGACCTCTTACTCCCTGCCTACTAATGACGTTTCGCGGATCAGAGCTCCCAACAATCCAGCCATGAGCAGTATCCGAAGCTTCGCCGCATGACCGAGACGGTGAACCACGATCTTCACGCCGACCCAGGCACTGCCATTCGCGTTAGCAAACGGAGACGAGAATGCGACGATGCCATCAAGGAGCTTTCGCACTTAGGACAGGAGAGAAAGAAGCGCCGAGTTTTGCCTCGTGAAGAGCCAGCTCAAGGGTCCAATCTCGAAGACCCTGAGGCGGACTTCGCCGTGCTGATGAGGCGACATTTGGTATCCTTGGACAATGCGTTACGAAGACACTGGATCTGCGTTTGCCAGAAATGCTCAGGGCTGAGCGTGAGACTGTCGCTGCCACAACACAAAAAGGATCTCGAGGCTGAGGCGAGTTTCGAAGTATTCTTCGGCGTGCGGTCCGTACCTGCCACTGCGTTGCAAGAAGCTAAAATCACCGTGAAGTAAGCTCTCGAAGCTTTGCACGACCAGTTCTATTCACTAATACTTCCAGTACAGAGACCTACAAAACAGCACATCGAGGCGCTCATCTGAGCCTATAATCAGCAGCCCACCTGAATTTGCGCACATATGCCAAAGCGTCGCAGAGTCCCTCGGTCAGCGTAATTGCCTGCATTTTACCCTCGAGGATGGGGTATTTCAGAGGCGTCGCCCACAACCAAAGACATTTGGCAGTGAGCGGATGTCTCGGACAGTGTCCTTGTCGGCATTGTTCAATCGACAGCAAGAATTACTTCGTGGTGAATCGGTACTGCCACTCAAGGGGAAGCGAGTCCTGGCTGTTACTCTTGCTTCAGCACTCCTTCCATTCCTGGAGACACCGTGGTTGCAATTTTCATTTAACCACTCGATGATCCAATTTTTCGAGCCAAGGCAGGATGGAGAATTGCCTGACATCACCAAACCTTTCCTGGCTCTGGAGCACGTCCCAATCATCTCATCCAGCAACATAGACACCGGAAACAGCCCTGGCGCCTCGAGACACATGGTTCATCCTAACGCCAGTGTGCTAGCGCTAGGCATAATCTTGTGTGAGCTTCACTATTGCACTCCCGTGGAGCTGATGTCAAAGGACACGCATGCCGCCAGGAACGTCAACGATGATTTTTATACCTGTCTCGATAAGCTCCAGACTCTGGAAGATGACGCTGGTGTGGATTACTATCTCGCTACCAAGGCATGCCTCACTGGGGAGTACTACCCCCTTGGACAGCACGCTGGCTTCGAGGATGTCAATGTTCAGCGGCTCTTCTATCAGACTGTCGTGAAACGACTTGAGGCCGTCATATTCAAGGCCTGGGGCATTCGATTAGAGAGCTTGGGCTCATTCAATTCTCGACAGAATGAATCTTGCTGGGGTTCTGTCGGTCGGGAAGTTGTCCGCCTCCAAACAAGCCAGGCAGACTTTTCTCATGTAAATAATTCAATGGGGGCAGGTGTGCATCGTTCAATGTCCGACACCACCCCCTTGAGCTACGCATCTCTTGACTCGGATATCGTGCTACGGAAGTCTGTACAATCTTCTTCAGGCTCACAAGCCTACGGAAACATCGCCAAACCTTCAGAGAAGAGCTTGTACTTTTTTGATGCAAGCCACCAGACGGTTCCTGAGCAAACGTGAGGTGTTTCCTATTTGCTATCAGATTTCGTCGTACTAATGACCCGCCAGGAACCCACTATCTGAAGAATGGATGGATAAAATGCTGTACTCGATCTATCCCTATGTTGACCCTGATATGCACCTCGCCGAACCGGTACGAATAGCGATTTTAGATTCTGGACTCGACCCTGAAAACCCATTCCTGGTCGAGGACCAACAACTAGCCAAGCCACGAATCAAGGACGTGCGAAGTTTCGTACATGGAACAGCACCGCACGACATTCGAGACGAGATCGGGCACGGCACTCATGCTCTTGGTCTCCTCATGAAAGTTGCCCCATGCGCTGAGATCTTTGTCGCCAGGATTGCGCGGCGAGAAACTCTGGATCCCAGTACCTATGACGACATTGCAAAGGTATGGCTGTTTTTACACCGGAGCAAACTTGTGGAATGAGCTGATGACCTGTGTAGGCTATCGATCACGCAGTCAAACACTGGAAAGTGGACATTATATCAATGTCGTTCGGAATTCGTGAATACCACGAGCTCATGAGTACAGCTATATCTAATGCATTGAACAATCGGACCTTGTTGTTCGCGGCAGCATCGAATGATGGAGCGAATCTTGGCAGAGCTTTCCCAGCTCAATATCCCAGCGTCTTTTGTATACACTCAACCGATGGGAATGGCAATCCGTCCGATTTCAACCCTACAGCGAGCGAAACGGACGTCAATTTTAGTTTGCTTGGGGAGCATGTATCTTCTCATTGGCCGGCTGGCATGAACGGACACGATCAGACTGTCAATGTTATGTCAGGAACATCGGTCGCAACACCGATCGCTGCTGGCCTAGCCGCATCAGTCCTGTCTTTTGTCCGGCAGCAGGATCAGCACATCCCTGTAGAAAGTGAAAGGCTGGGACCGTGGCTGAAAAGGGATAATTCCATGGATGCGGTCTTCAAGAGTATGGTTAGACAGAGGCGGGGGGTAGGCTACGACTACATCACTCCTCACGTGCTCTTCGATAGCGGTTCGCAAAGGGAGGATGTTTACGGGAGAATCAAGGATATCAAAAGGAACATGTACAAATATTAGTAGAAGTCTAGGATGGTTCACTCAACCCAGTCACATGTGGTCCACCAGTGTATATCTCATTCGTAGTCAAGCCTCGTTTAGCACGATTGAGCTGGAACGCAATAGACGGTGCAGTTCTCTGTCACATCGGGAACAACCTCCGCGGCCTTAATAGAAGCTCCATCTACATCCTCCACCACAATACAGCAGTCGTTATCTTCTTTGCCACCAACGGCCATAAAGGCGCCCTTATTGTACTCTTCAATCTTCAGTCTCCGCCCAAATCTTAGTTTCTTCACGCAGAACGCAAACACAAATTCCGACTCGCGATTGGACTCCGTCGAATCATCATTCGTACTAGTCCACTGGCCTTTCGGGCCAAACGTAGTGCCTAACGCGGTCACGTCAATGCCAAGGTTACCCTTGACTGTCGTGCTCTGTGAAGCCGAGTATCTGATATTGGCGCCCTTAACGACCTTCATGCCCGTGACAATGAAAAGCTCGCTGACGAGCGCAAATTTCTGTTTGGGCTCTCTCCGCCATGCCTGCACCGCCGGTGCCTTGACGGCTTCTTCCACGTATTCCTGGGTCGGCTCGAATGCGAGTGTCGTTACCGTGTCGAAAGCGAACGTGTTTGCCGTTCTATTTGAATGCTCAACGTCCACCTCGGGACCAAGGGGTAGTCCACCGGTAGCCAGTCGCAGGAACTGAGCATAGATACCCAAACCGAGCCCTTTCTCGCTTGACACAGTCTTCCTCCAGTCGTTCTCCACGATAGTTGGGAATGCATCAGCCACTGGAACAACGCTCGCTCTGTTCAGAGGGTATTGCGGTGTTGACGTGGAGCGGATTATAGACCCGAGGCGCAGCGGGCCCGTCGGTGGTGGATGAATGAAATCGGATGTCGGACACATGAAATATGTCTTGGTGAACGGCATGGCTTCAAAAGTTAAATTGGAATCCAAATAAAGTTACAGTGCTGTCCTGGCGATCTTGTAAAAAGATCGAAGGAGTAGAAGGGGAATGTACTAAAGTGGCTCGGTCTTTAAGGGCACTGCCCAGGGTGTAAAAACCACTCAAAGCACACGGGTGGGGCACAGGTCTTCCTCATTCCTTCTGTAAGACTGCAGACCGGCCAAGGTCGCAGTGCATATTGATCAGGCCAGAAAGAGCAGCCGAGCCGCTGGTCGCGAGCGGTCAGTGCTTTGTACTTGTCCCCCACGTATCCCAAGTCATCTGTGACTTGCTTGGGCGGACTGGTAACTCGGCAGCACGCAAACAACATGCTGTTCCCATCTCATCCGATAATTTGAGTTTATGCAACAACATCATAGCCTGAGGCGCTATTCGCTTACCCACGACATTTTGAACGTCTTTTCCACGCAGAGCTCTGAATCGGCTTCCCAAGTCTTTCTCGCACTCAGAAGGATTCGCGACCGCCCGCACAGCGCCCTCTCCTCATGGAAAGTCTCGAGCCCGGCGGCAACGAGCCCATGGAAGATGTCTTCCTCCAAGACGATCTTAGCCCAACCATCGCAGAGCATGCAGCACAATGCCAGTCCTTTTTGCGCAAGTATATGAACATGCCGGAAATCGTACCAGATCCTACCATCATGGACGACCAGCTAGCACGCTTTGCTCTATGGGTATCAAACATGGATGTGTACGGGCCGCTCAATGTCTCGCTGGATTACAGACTCCGATTCAGTACCACAGCCGCGGACATAATTCATCAACTCTTAGATATCATTTGCGATACCTTGCTGTCTCGTGAGTACTTCCCGTGCCACATCAAATTGGACTAAACACGGGGTCTAATAGAGGCCTGGGAAACAGTGAAGCCAATCGATAATCGACCACCAGAAATTCTGGGCAGGAAGAGACAACGCACTTCAGTACATGGCGATTCGGGAGCCACGAAAAGAGCTGATGAGGACACAAGCGATTCAGAGAGCGATGTCGATCCGGCACAAGAGAACATCTTGAAGATCACCGAGACGATCGGTGGGACGTTGACGCGGCTCTTCCGTCTATCTAATGCTGTTCGAAAATCCGCCAAAGACAACCGCGCTCGCAAGATCGAAAGGTACAGAGACGACGAAGAAGCAAACAATGCCATAGACGAGTTACGTCTCTACACCAAATGCTATATCGAGTTTCGATTCCCGGAGGCGCCGGAGGCGCTGCGCTCGGCACTGGTCGAAGCCAACGCGCTGCGACTTCGACGGTTGTATTATCAACGCACCCATCGAAGACGCATTGGTCTGAGTATACAAACGGAAACGGCACCCGCCGTTATTCGGCTTCCTAAAATGACGGGGAGCGCGCCAGCTGTACGATTTGCGCCGAGCGCACTACCAAAGCCTGCCTTGACCAACAGAATGCCAGTTCCCTCGCCAGCGCCAGCAACAAATGCGACTACTGCCCGACCAAGTGCCGTTGCGGCCCTCTACGCCAAATCCACCACTGAGGTTCCCCGGGCTAAATCTGTTCTCGTGAACAACAAATTGTCTTTCCCTCCCATACCACCGACGCGGCAGTGTCCATATTGTGGCGTCATTGTTGAGTTCGAAAACACCGCAAGGTCATTGCTTTGGCAGTAGGCAGATCGTTCTTATCGTTTCATAGGAACATATGGCTAATATGCACCAGAAATCATGTCATCGGAGACCTGGAGCCTTTTATTTGTATTTTCCCACACTGCCTAGAGGGAGGTTACCACGGGTACGAGACCGGTCCGCTCACATTCGAAACGTCGAAAGCCTGGTCTAGCCATATGCAGACTGCTCATGGGCATACGTGGGAGTGCAGGGCCCCTTCTCACGATCCGATTGTGTTTGGCCAAGAGATCCAGTACCAGGAGCACTCCATCAAGGAGCACGGTGTGCCTGAAGTGCACGCCGGAATCCTGAGCAACGCCGCACGCAGGCCAGCCCTTCATAAGGTGCTGGAATGCCCATTTGGCGACGACTTTCAGGCTTCGGGGCAAGGCGATTCCAGCACTGCCTTCTCGAATGAAGCTCTCCAATCACACATTGCCGGTCATATGAAGGAGATTGCCCTGCTTGCACTGCAAAAACTTCCCAGCGATGACGATGAGAATGCGGAGAACGTCGATAGCGACCAGCCATTAGAAGATAGCGGGCCGGCTGGGGCCTATGGAATTACACGTGTATCCATGTACAGCGTGTTGGATGACGAGGATCTGAACTTCCAAGACGATGAGGCTGAGATTGCAGATGGCAATGTGGGACCCCACGAAGAGGACATCAGTGCAGGGGTGACAATACTCAACCTAGAGGACAAAGACAAACGGGGAACCACGAAGCTTCACCACGCGGTGCAGGTTGGCGACTTGGACCTGGTTGAGTCATTGATCCAGAGCAGCGTAAGTGTAAACTTCAGGGACGAAGATGGCCAGACAATTCTGCATTACGCTGCGGAAAGGGGCTTCAACGAGTGTATGGAAGTCTTGTTCAAGCACGGTGCGGATCTACATATCATTGACAACTCTGGATTTTCCCCGCTTCTCTGGGCTGTGGTTGCTGAGCAAGAAGGCACCCTTAAGAAATTACTGTTCATGGATGCTGATTCCAATTCTTTCAGCGCGGATGGAAAGTCTGCGCTCGCTTGGGCAGCCAGCCTGGGTAGGTCTGCGGCTGCTAAAATACTTCTTGAATACGGTGCCAGCAGATCAGTCACCCAAAATGCGCAGCAGACTCTGCCTTTACAAGAAGCGGCAGCTTCAGGTGACCTTTGCACTGTTCGATTGCTACTCGAATGTGGTGAGGATCTGAACTATCGTGACCGCGATGGTTGGTCCGCAATACATTGGGCAGCAGAAGAGGGCCATCTGGAAATTGTGCGTTTGCTGCTGGATGCTGGAGCCAACCCCAATGCTGTCAGCTCGTACGGCACGTCACCATTGCACTGCGCTGCAAATGGGGGGCATGTTTCTATTGTGAGCTTCCTCCTTCTACAGCGAGCGGACCCACTCAAGTCAACATGCCACGGCTGGACTGCACTACACCACGCTGCCTTCATGGGGCACTCCCATGTCGTCCAAGGCCTCTTAGAAGACGACCGCGTACGTTCCACTGCCTATCAGCAGGACAACCATGGCTGGTCCGTTCTTCATTTGGCCATCCACAGTCGGGATCTGGCCACCATCCGCACCCTGCTAGATGAAACTATTATTGCAGAGCCTCAGACCATATCCGACGAAAGCGGCCTCACTGCAGAAGATTGGCTGGATCGCGGGCCGACAAGCCATTCCCAGAAAGCCACCAACAACTTAGCGTTCAGTAAGTCGCGCTGTTGCCGGGCCGTCACAAGCCTTCGTCAAGCTGTTACAATAGGCAGCGTCCCTATGATCAAACTTCTGTTCAAATCGGGTCACGACATCAATGGCATGAACTCTGGCAGGAGGACTGCGCTCTACTACGCTGCGAAGAACCGCATGCTTTCCATCATGGATTTGCTTCTTGACCTGGGTGCGGATCCTAACGTCCTCCCCGCCGGGCGGAAGAACTGGGAAGAATTCATTCCACCTGGTGACGTTTTACTACGTCTCAACCGAGCAGGATACCGCAGGCAAGATGTGGACCCTGAAGTGGAGCGCCAGATTCGTCAGGCTCTTAAAATGCACAGTCCGCCGTCTGTGCCGAATCAAATAGCCTGGTTCGTATCGGACAAGTCGGCTTCACCAATTCCGGACCAACCTGTTTCCAATGGACCGGACGAACCATCCTCATCTGGCCCAGTCTCGTCAAAGCCGGCTTCTCCAGATCATGCAGTTTCAAGTGAACCAACGCGCTCCCTGGCGCCTATAAACCAAACAAACAGCAACAAGCGCAAGGCAAGGTCAGGCCGGACGGATTGGTGGAAACGGCTCGTAGGTGGAGGATAGCACCTTGGTCACAAAAGATGAGAGTGAGGAGTGACAGAGTAGCTGTGGCTTGTACCGGGCTCTAGCCTTGACGACTCGGTTGGAACTGTGTCTGACTTGTGTCCAATTGTAGCATCGGCCTCGATTCGGTAGATCGACACTTACGGATGGGGAGACCTCTGAGCAGTAAAAGAGGAAACCGATTCTGGCGCTCATGTCCACGAATGAAGGTTTCAAGGTATTGTACGTAGGCGCTTTCCCTGCAGCCCTTCCAATTATTGTCCTTCGACTGAGAGCTTCTTTTACGATAAATTCTATATGCTATTGAGTACAGATAAGAATTGTGAGCACAGGCTCAAACCCTTCGTGACAGAGCCCCGCCATTTCCAAGGCCGGAGTATTGCACAATACTCTACGAACGAAGGATGCGATTCACCAGATATTCGTCTCCTGTCCAGGAGTACAGATGCTGTTCCGCTCTTGTTCTTGGTGTGTCTTTGGGCAACGTCACACCATACTGCTTCCCAATGATCAGGCACTCCACCAAAGTCTTGCAAGCCCGCTTCTGCAGCGATCCCAGAGGTTCCTTTGCTATCAATGCTCCTATTTCCTCTGGAATGGCCCCACCAATCAGCCACTGGTGAGCGGCGGCATTCTCCTGGCAGAGAATCAAGCATGCTGCCGAGGGTATGTTGAGGAAGAGGTCCCGCCCGTTCTCGTGGGCCTGCCGCGCGAATTGAAATATACCAGTCAGGCAAAGACGTAATCTAGCAGAGTCGCGATGTTCGCTGATGACAGATAGCTCATTTGCGCAAGCCTGATTCGCATCGCAAAATAATTCAAGCTCGTGAGTACTGCCGATATATCGTTCGAAAAACTCGGCGATGACCTGGGAGAAGTACTCGATCGGCCCTGGTTCTTGTCTTTCGATCATGACGAAGTGGCCCGTCATTAGTAACATCGTCCGAAGTACGTTGTCTTCCCGATTCCTACTCCGAATACTGCCATCGAAGTCGCTCAAGAACTCACGAATGCCGAAGTGAAAAAACTCCAACGCGTCCCTGTCGCAGGCGATGGCGGCCCAATTTGAAATTGCCACAGCTGTGATGGCATCTCCTTCTTGCCATCCATGTCTGACAGCCGCAAGTTTCGTTTCCATGCCGGTGAAAACCGTGATGACCAGCAGTGCCTGAAGATCTCTTGGGGCGACTTTCCGCAAGATCTGTGTTGATAAGTCGCCCATGGCCTTTAGCCTCTTCGGATTCTTGGCGACAACCAGCCCCAAGAAGAACACATGATACAGTTTCGCCCATTCTCGCAGCTCGTTCGTCCTACACTCCTTAACGAGCTCCTGCAGTACGGAAAGACTGTCCCAGCGGTTCAACGCCACATATTCAAGATAAGTGGACATTAATCCGAGAACGAGAGGAAAGCGGAGGGAAAGGCCGAGCCCTTTCATGACCATACTGACAAACCGTGACGAACGCTTGAAGCGCACGAGGAAGACCTGCTCCTGAAGTCCAAGTAGCTCTTCCACCCGCTCGTCCACAGGGTCCGTGGGTGTCCTTAAAAGAGCAACGCCTAGAAGGGTGGGCAGTTTGTCCACGCGTGCACCGTGCTCAAGTAGTTCGCGCGTCATTTCTCGCGAATGCGCTAAAATGGCTCGTATCAATGGTGTGTCGGTGCTGCCATGCTCCGCCTTGGCCTCGATACGGGCGCCATGCTCAAGCAGCACAGACACGATGTCCCTATGCTGTCCGGTGACCGCAATATGGAGTGCCGTCAGCATGCTTCGATCTTTGAAATTGACGCGTGCGCCATGGTCAAGTAGCACTTCCACCATTTCTCGGTGACCTTGATTGACAGCCCAGGACAGCGGCGTCCGACCGTAGTTGTCCTTTCGCGAGATGAGGCGGGTATGCTTGCTGATCAAGAATTCGGCCCAGGGTACATTGCCAAAGTACGCCGCGAGATGCAAGAGTGTGAAGGAGGGCGGGCTCCCGCCGTTCTTCTCCTGCTCCCAGTACACCTTCCACCATTCGTCCCGGACCGGAGAGTCAACTTGGAAGAACGGACGTGAGAATTCGGAAGGTATATCAATCACATGAATGGCGTTTTGGAAATGCACCGGCCAGTACTGACTAGCATAAGATAAGAAGGGATCGTGGCAAGATTTTTCGTGGATACTTTCGGGGTTTCTGTATCCGCGTTCAACGTGTGCTAGACAGGTCTGCATGAGAGACCTATGGCTGTCCTCGTTCATATGGAACATGTTGATCCCCTTGAGGTTGACTTGATCGCTCTGAAAGAACTCCTTTGCCGATTCGTGGACCAGGTTGACGACCTCGTCTTCGACCTTCACGAGCAGTCCGCCGAGCTTGAGCAGATTTTTGGTCACTTCAATTGCTGAATCACTTCTTGTCGTCCCGATCCCGGCGGCCACGGTCAATTCTTCTAGTGTAAGGGGTCGGGCAGCGAGAACGACCCACTGAAGAATAGGGACCAATGCTTCTTTGTCGTCGATCTGTTGAAGAAGCCGCTGATAAATCCCACCTAGGCCCCGAGGTACATGGCGGAGAACTTCACCAATTTTCCTCCAGCTCCTGCCTTGAAGCTCATTAGCAACAAATCCAACCCACAGAAAGGTCCCATCAGCGCCAGCTAGTAAGGTCTGCTGAACCTGCGAGACCATCTCTTCGGGAAGGCTTTGCTCGGACGCCAGTTCGGCAACTTTAGCGGAGATGTATCTCTCGACATCATAGGAAATTTCCGCGCTAGAGGCATCTAGCTGGATCTGCTGATATCGGCCGAGTTTGCTCTCTAAAACAGCAGGCTGAGGTCGGGAGAGGATTATGAGCTTTAGTCGTGACCTTGACTTTTCTCCAGCCTTCGACAAATAATTCTCAATAGCATCGAGAAGCTGCCTGAGTGATTGTTTTTCGCATTCATCTAGACCGTCCAGAATACAGACGACCTGGGAAGACGTGCTCTGCTGGATCAGGGCTTGGAAAACCCTCCATAACGAGGCAAAACTAGAAATGGTATATTTGGTTGTTTCTGCCCCCTCAAAAGAGTTCTTGACGTCTTTGGCCAGATGGGGATGGAGGTCGATCCATTGATGCAGGATGCCTCTCATGATGGTCACTGCAGTGTTCCGGTTCTTGTCGCGGTTACTGCAGAAGTAGTAGAGCAGAACGTTGTCAGCGGCCTCAACGACTGGCTGTAGCACCTCGGTGATATAGATTGCTAGCATGGTCTTCCCTTTTCCGGGACCGCCTGAGATCCAGAGGAGTGGTTGATTCGAATCTGCCAGCCACTCTTGATAGCGGGGATGATGCATAAGCCATTCGCAGGTCCCGTCAACTCTGCGGCCTTTCAACGCAACCAGAGACTTTCGATCAACCTCAGGCCTTGTCAGAAGCAAAGAGTCAAGAATGGGCACGGCCTCGGGGTATGACTTATTGGACAAGGGCATCATCCTGGACACCGTGGGTATGAAAGAGAGGACCTCTTTTGCATATGCTGCGGCAGCCGCTGCGGCATAGGCATGCCAGAGCTTAAACCTGTGCGAATCTGCATGGTCGCAAATTCCTCGGATGACCAAATACTGGCTGGCGTGCTCCAGCCCAGTTGCTTCCGTGCTGGAATAGAGAGTGCCATACTTGTGTGCGACATTTTTCTGGGTCGCTCCAGGGAGCACCGAATGACGATCGGAGGCAACCATACCGTAGTGAACCATGGGATGTACAGGTTCCCGTGGTTGCCGGGACCGAACCCTATCCCGATCGCAATGACTACATCCTCTTTCTTTGGATTCGGGGGTTTCATGTTCACAATCCGGCTCAAAGAGGACGTCTTGCTCTGGGCCAGGGTGCGCAAAGGTGGCAGGGTCCTTCTGCACGATCTCGGAGATATACCGGGGCATCTTACTTTCATCGAAAATGGAGGCTGTCTCGGTCTTCCTTATAGCTGTGAGAAGCAATGGTGCTAGCTGATCTGAAGCGTGCACACCATGAGGCAAGGCATCCGGCCACCCAGCTGTAGACTTGCTGACAACGACATCACCAAGACGAATATCCGCCTTCATATCGGGCACTCCTGCGCTAATGCCGACCTTGAGATTGAACCGGACAGATGTGTAGCTCGCGTGCAGCTGTGTGGCCACGTCGGCCACCGACGTTTTACCAAACAACCCGCAATTCGGATACGCCACAACGACATTATGGCCTTGAAGATCTCCCAGAATGTAGTTGTTCTTGTCGTTTATGTTTCGATTAGAGGGCCGAAGGTCGTGGACGTGATCAAGTGTTGCTTTGGCTGCGGCGACCTCTATAGGCAGTGCGCAAACCCACCCGACTGCGTAGTCGTCACGGGACGCCATCTCTGGTCAGGGCGTAGGTCAAGGAATGATAGACTTCAGAAGCGTCGGTACTGAGGCGTTCTGCTAGGCGGACTGTATGACCATCAGTGAAACGAGGTTGATTGTGCGGAACTGCGCGCATCGTTGTCGTTGGGCAAAGCAGTGGATCGAATAAGGAGTATAGCCACGAAATGCGAGGGGACAGGTTCCCTCGATCGGCGGTCTCCTTCAGCCTCGACATGGGCGTGTAAGCGACTTGCTTGGGCCCACGAACAGATTGATTTCTTTATGCACCTCGAGCGCAGAATGCAGACGGACTTGGAAATAGCCAATCAAAGTCTCAGAATCCTGGTCTGCACATGCAGGCTGTTGTAGCATCGGACGCTGAGCCGGCCGAATTCCGACGGAAGGATTCATAAAGCGGCACGGCACGAGCACGAGCCGGCTTCCTGAACGGCTTCTGATGGGCCAGACGTTCCGGTGTGGGCAGGCAGCTGCCAGGGTACTTGCAGATTTCCCGCTTTTGTCGCGAGGACCGTTTGAACAATCCGATGTGGTTGGTTCCTGCTTGTTTCATCACACATATGCGAGTCCTTGGGCTGTTACTAGTAATGGAAAGGTGCGGCCAGCGATAATTAAACACAGCAAGGCTGGCGCTTAGCAACGTAAACTGGATAAAAGGGGGAGGAAGCAAGGAACAAGAGAGGAGAGAAAGCCTCTTCCTTTCATCTTACATTTCCCCATACCTTCAAAGCCAGGCCTCCCCACGTCACATTCATTACAGGCACAACAGCAAATGCAATCCGCTTCCCGCCTTCGAGTTCCGCCTCCGCAGGCGCAAAAGGCGCACAAAGGGCGGGGAATGAAACCCATCAGAGGTCTTCTCTCGTTCGATGACATGCCGGAATGGTTCCGACGAGAATCCAACCAGTGGATTCTCCATGGCTATCGGCCCATCTCAGGCTCGGCTCACGCTTCGTTCTGCAGTTGGTTGTATATCCACAACGAGTCTGTCAATATCTACACCCACCTCATCCCGGCCGCTTTCTTCCTGCTTAGCGAGTGGTATATCCAGCGGTACCTTGCAAGCAGATACCCCGGGGCCACTGGCGCTGATTATATTGCCTTTTCCATCTTCATTCTGACGGCCGTCACATGCCTATCGTTATCGGCGACGTACCACACGTTGATGAACCACTCTCAACGCATGGAACACTTCTGCCTACGACTAGACATGCTTGGTGTGGTGATATTCATCCTAGGCGACCTTGTATTGGGAATATACACGGTCTTCTGGTGTGAGTCTTTGACACGCAACGTCTACTGGTCTATGGTTAGTTAAATCTCTATATGCACAGTTTCGTGTTCCCTCATCTCAGACCTGTTAGATGAATCTAACGCTATT
The DNA here is from genome assembly GCA_030772445.1 of Cladosporium sp. MBC 237. Lineage (NCBI taxonomy): Eukaryota > Fungi > Ascomycota > Dothideomycetes > Cladosporiales > Cladosporiaceae > Cladosporium > Cladosporium sp. MBC 237. The sequence goes on from JAPHCH010000055.1 coordinate 117,759, forward strand.
CTTTCTCAATTGATAGATTGGGGTTTTCGGGACGTTAACCGTTTTCATGACAATGCATCCCAAGTTCCAGGGCGCAGAGTATCGTCTCTTCCGAGCATTGATGTTCGTAGCAACTGGCTTGTCTGGTGTTGCGCCCTTAATTCATGGACTCAAAATGTTCGGCTTGTCGAAGATGATGAAAAAAGCTTTACCTTATACTCTGGCAAAAGCAGGCTGCCTTCTGTCTGGGACTTGGTTTTATGCGGTAAGTCTCCCGATCTCGCAGAGAGAAATTGACCCTGACACATGGGATTCTAAGACCAGGTTTCCCGAAAGTCGCTATCCTGGCAAATTCGATCTATGGGGCTCCCATTCGATCTTCCACATTCTGGTGGTATGCGCCGCTGTGGTCCAGTTGATGGGGTACTTGGATGCCTTCGACTATGCTCACGCCAACCTTACTTGCTCTTCTCTTTGAGTTATATATACATGCCCAGTATGGAGCTTCTAGCCATTGGGTCGAGCTTAACAATGCTGACTGTATGGTAGTGAGCGAGAAACGCATGATGGCAATGGCTCATACTAATCTCGACTGCCTGTGTCCAATTGCGTCATTCGCAAAATGACTTAAAGTCCGTTCTTCTGGTTGAGGGCTTCTTTAAATACTATAAATTCAAGATTGAAGGTATAGTTTGTTTGTTGGGCATTGCCGTCTTGCTTTCCGAAGTTCCATACGACCGCAGAAGTGCAAACGATCTCCCCTCTATTCAGGCAGGCTTCTCAAACCGGAATGTACGATTTTCCTGAAGCCGTGAACACCGTGTCGTGTTCCCTCAACTGTGATCTTCTGATGTGGCTGCCCCTGCGATGAAGGAAGTTGCAACAATAGCTGTCCCCACTCCCACTCCCATTCAGCCCGCATTCAAATGTAAATGTAGAGGTAGATTCAACACAGTTACAACTTTGCACGAGTGTGGATGGTAGCCATGCGTTTCTAGTCTGGCCTCCCAAATGCAGAAATGCTACCCATACACACGCATTATTGCAGCGGCATCTGCTGAGCTTAATTTTTCTTTTCATTGGTCCTGTTCTCGCATCTGTAGAACTTCCCAGGTCACTGATCAATCTATCCGGTTCGAGCCCCACCAGTCGCAATAGGCCCAAGCCACGAGATCTAGGATCGAGGTTTTGGACCTAGCTACGAGGACTTTTATTGTCCTGGCAACAGTGATAGCAAATGCCACGATAAAGTTCTCGCACAAGCCGCCTGATCCAAGAATGAGGACCACAATCTGGGTAACTGCTGAGCGTACATTCCTGGAGTGTTCGTCTGGCAAGCTCGCGTGAGAGAGTAGTTGACCTAAGTATTGTGCATGCGCTTGCATCGGGACAAATTTAGAGATCTTCTAGTTCCAGGCAAGAAGAATAGGCAGGGGGCGCATAGAGCAAGGTCGCGCTGCGGGTAAAAGAATTCCTGGAACCAGGTCGCGCATCCATCTGTGCTGCGCCGTTGCGCCTTGCGGAAAGCGCCGCACGGTTCTCAGGAATGTGCGCGTGGAAAAAGTGTACTACGTCCGCTCTGCCATACATAAGCACTGAACCGGGCGACTAGTACTAGAGTGGGTGACCATCTGGGAATCCCGCCTGTTGTATGTTTTTTGTCTTTTGGATAGTCACTGTCTTTTTGGTTC